>JAKUBH010000002.1:600000-815986 GCA_030563205.1 Sugiyamaella marilandica | reverse complement strand
CTACTACTACTACTACTACTACTACTACTACTACTACTACTACTACTACTACTACTACTACTACTACTACTGCTGCTACTACTTGGATCCCCCGATGTCTCTTCTTCTTACAACGTTAAATTGATTCTCGTAACACATTATACTATACAAGCGCTATACTCTGTTCCATAGCACGTATTCAGCGGCCTCGCTCGTTACTCTCGCGGCTAGTAGGTGTGTCGTAGCTGTACCTGTCAAGCCAGCTGTTCTGGTCGCTCGGCTGCGAGAATTGGTTGAACCGCTGCACTGCTGGGTCTGTTGATGACTGCTGCAGTTTGCTCTCCTGGGGGGCATTCTGCTGGGAAACCTGCTGTCGGCCGCCTTGCCATCTATCAAAGGTGCCCATTGGCGGAGGCAGCCCTTTATGCTGCTCCCACCGGTCGCTCGCGAGAGGCGGCAGCTTGGGATGGCCTCCATGGTCGTTCAGAATCCCAGAGATGGACGAAGTCCGGGAAGGATTCAACAAAGGCCGAGGGGGGGCTCCGTACGCGATATTAGAGATAGGAGGCAGCACAGTTCTGACGGACGGAAGCTCCTGGTCTCCACCACGAACTGGCGGGCTCACAGAAGCACTTTGCATGGACGGTGTCTGGGGCGTGAACGAACCCTGCACCGTACCGACGGTCTGCCCATGATGACGCCCAGAATCTTGTCTTGCATGTCCGGGAGTATGGACTGGAACCATCATGGATGGTCCTCCGTGAGTTGCCAGCGGCTGAGCAACCTGCTGTGTTGGGGTGTGATGAGGTGGTACCTGAGATGGCTCTCCAGTCTGTACAAGGGCTTCTTCTCGAGCGTGTCGCTGCCCTTGCTCGCCCTGTCCCTGCGAATGACCACGTGAATCAGCCTGTGAATAAGCCTGCAGCTGATCCTGTTGGAGTGGAGAAGCTCGTTGGTGTGGAGGACCCTGCTGGTGCGGCAGACCCTGTTGGTATGGAAGACCCTGTTGATGGGGAGGACCCTGTTGGTGACGAGGACTCTCTTGGTGAGGAGGACCCCGTTGGTGTGGAGAATCCCGTCGGTAGTCCTGTGGAGCATCCTGTCGGTAGTCTTGTGGATAACCTTGAACCCGACCTTGTGGATATCCCTGGTGATGTCCCTGGTGATGATCCTGAGGGTGACCTTGAGGTTGCCCCTGAACATATCCCTGCGGATGACCTTGAGCATAACCCTGGGAATGATGGTCCAGAGGATGTCCATGAGGGTGTTCTTGGCGATGTCCTTGCTGGCCATGGGTCATTGGATACATCACTGGAAGCTCCGGCTGCGAATACACAGGCAGCTGCCGAGGCCTGGTTGTAAAGTAGCCCGCACTGGGCCCCTGTAGTCCCTTGGGAGGCATCTGCATCTGCGGTTCGTATCCATATGGCTGGACACCAACTCCCTGATGCACCACTGCTTGTGGCATGCCCGCTGAAGGATGGCCATACTGTGGTCCTCCGTCAAATGATCCATACTGCTTGCTGGCAGTGTCATGCCTATGGTCCTGGTCGTGCTCACGTTCTTGCTTCGGCACCACAACGACAGCAGGTCTATTGGCGTCAGCATGCTCCACGATGCTCTCATAGCCTCTCTCGGCAGCAAACTTATGGTAGTAGTTCTTGAGCATAATCGCACTCTTGTTCTTCATGTAATTTGCCATGGCGTCCCATCGGCTGCCGAATGTGCCCAGCAGCCGTTCGAACATCTGGATTTCGTGTAAACTCCAGTAGCTTGACACCTTCTCCTTTTGGGTCTCTGTTATCACCAACGCCTCCTGCTCAGCAGGCGTCAGACGCTTCACTTTGCGACTTGCAGGCTTGGCTGTCTTCGATCCCTTGGCTCTCTTCTTGGCATCGCCACCCATGGTATCATCGCCAACAGCGTCGGCTTTGCGCTTCTCGCCCACCTCTTCTCGCGGCTGGCTGGCAGCAGCCGTAGCCAATGCTTCAAACGCGCTGTCAGCATCCAACAACTGGGGAGAAGCACTGGTTGCAATCTCCTCAGTCTCGCTATACGCGGTGGTAGCCGCTCGCGAGCTCGTGGGCGTTACTACAGCCGAGGCGCCAGAGCCCTTTTCTTTGGCTGCTGCCTTGCGACGGCTTTTTCTGCTGTTGCGTTTGTTCCTGTTGATGACCAGGGCCTTGTAATCTACATGCTTCTTGGTCTGGTAGTAGTGCAACACACAATCGCCAAAACTGCGACCTCCGCCCATGAGCCGGGCAATTTTGCCAAACTCTTTGGGATACTGTGCAAACGCGTCGCAGAAGGCCTCGTGTTCCTGGTCGCTGAACTGGTTTACCGCGTCGGTCATTAGCCTTTGATAGGGCCCTGACTTGTCAGCAATGAAGTTGTTAGAGTCCACAAACTTGAACCGATCTCGTTCGATAGGATCAAATATCATATCTGGGGTGCGAGCCGACGTCAGCTGCGCTCTCACCAGTGGATCGCGAGCATTTTCTCTTTCCAGATTAGCAAGGATCTCCAGGAACTCTGCTTCGCTGCGAACTGAATCGCCCTGGTACGAAGCTCTACCGCGCCGACCTCCTCCTGACTGGGGAGCTTCTGCGTGGTCTCGCTTTTGAGACGAGTCGTCCACCTTCTCGACAACAGGCTCTGGCGGCTTTTCGTATCTCTGCTTGAACTCGCGGTCCGCCGCATTGCAAAATGCCAGCCATTCTGACCGGTTCTCCAAGTACTGCTTTGTGGCCTGCTCCTTTTGAGCCATGAGCTCTTCATTATACCGCTTCAGATACTCCGAAAGCTGGCTACGAGATGCAGTCACAAATTGGTGCGCGTTGCGTCGAACAACGGTATACTCCACGAGGTACCGCTTCGGCTTTGACTGTAGGTATTTCATGTTTGCTCGGATGTCTTGATGGGGCAGCTTCTGAATATCGTTAAATAGCTGCTCCACTTTACTGAGGGGCGGCTTTGTCACCACGCTATACAACATTGAATAGCCTGTGTCAACGCCATCCAGTTCGGCCACTGGACTAGCAGCATCCAACAGACTGTCTTCATTCGGTCCACCACCGCTACTCTCCTCTGCCTTGTCGGCAACATCCATTTCCGACTCACTCAGTGGTTCCTGGACTCGTTCCTTTGAGGACGCGAGCATGGCCAGCCCAGTAAGTGCATCCAGACTGTCGACGCTTTCGGCAGCCGCCAAATCCGCAACAACTGCCTGTGGCAGGTTACCTTCTAAAGGTCGCACCTCCTCGGTTCCCGATTGGTTCTTCGTTGAATCATCTACAGATTCTTCCAGCTCCATATGGTCATGTACAAGAATGCCAGTAGAGCCATTGTGTTGCCTGGACAGATCCACAATAGAGTCATGTTGCTGAAAACCGCTGCTCTGCCTGCCATGGTTGCCATTCTCAACCTGAGATGCTAAGCCAACCTGTGCATATTCAACACTTTGTTGACTTTCCGCTGGTTGAGTCTGTTCCAGCCCTGCTGAGCCGTTTTTGTTCTGTTTCAATTCCTGGTCATGCCTCTGGGTATCCGATGCTACTTTGCCAGTCACTACATCAGGTTGGATCTCAAAGCCCACCTTGTCACCAGCCTCTACGACCGATCTTTCAGACTCCAGCTCATCAGACTCCGCCTTTTTCACGTGCAACGTATCCGGTCTCTGTTCAGATTCCACCTTGTGAGCATCTTGTAGATCTACCTTGTCTAACTGTACATCCACTGGCTGCATCTCTTCCACCGTTCGTTCCGTTTCGGTCTCAACGGTGGATATCTTGTCGATAGACTTCTTCAAGTTTGCCACTTCTGCCTGTATCTGCTCCAGCTTTTCATTTGTATGCACTTTTCCTGACACAGATCCTGCTGTCACTTCCTCACGAAACGCAGTTTCACGAGCTATCTCTCCTCTGCTTTTTGGACTGCTTTCTGTAGCCGGACCCTCAGTGCTACCTCGCCGAAAGGCGTCGTCGGCTGACTTGTCAGCTCTAGCAGCAGCACCCTGTGGCCGTTCTTCATGTGCTGTGGTATCAAGAGGCACATCAAGTTGAGTAGCCTCAACGACAAGCGGCGTGTGTTTTTCGCCCTTGCTACTGTTGTCAGCCACCGATGTCAGCCTCCGTGTATCACGCCCTCCCTCATCCATACTCTGGCTCGGATGATGTTCATTATTAGAAGTAGTAACCTTATCAGATAGGGCGTCTTGTCGCCCCACAGAGTGGTCCGGCTGAGAATGTTGCGACACCGTGTCAAACCTGTTGACTTCCAGTCTTGCTGCTGTTGTTGATGTTGTTGTTGCTGCTGCCGTTGCTGCTGCCGTTGCTGCTGTTCTAGAACCGCCGTCCATAGAACCCACTGGGCTGTGTGACGCTGATGACATTCTAGAATCGTAAGCAGTCTGACTGCGAGGCGTATATAGTGGATCCTCGCTCTGCTCGCGGGATCGTCTGTATGACTGAGACTGCCGTCTCTCATAGTAGTCATCTCGATAAGGTCGTTCGTAAGACCTGTCGGCGACGTCAAAGGATTCCTTTGTGTCTCGATAGTCGCGACTCGGACCAGCCGATTTGCCAGGATACTCATGGCCTGATTTGCTGGGACGCCTGTCCCATTTTAGCCTGTCTCTATCGATGTCTCGTTCCCAGTCCCAGCTGCCTCGAGACTTTTCCCAGTGCCGTGGGCCAGATGGCACAGCCCACCGAGGACCACCAGTACTAGTACCGCCAGCACTTCCTGATGCGCTAGGACTGCCAGGACCACTAATACTACCAGTACTAGCAGCACTGTTGGCTGGTGGAGACCGCACAAAAGAAGCCGACCCTCTACGGTATTCATCAGACACCCTCCTGTGGTCTACCGAGTCCCAGTCTCGGTCAGCGCTCTCGGCAGCATCTTCACGAGACGAGTCAGGTCGCGAATACCCTCGCGAGCCAGCCCATCTCGAAGGGCCACCAGGCCCGCCACTACCACCAGACGCAGCAATACTGTTGGGATATCTCTTGGGAACCGCCAGAGACGGATCTGGAGATGGCGTTCGTCGGTGGTATCGCTGAGAAGGCACTGCTGGCGGTATAGGAGCGCTGTAGACACCAGACGTATGCGAGGGCCCGTCTTGCAAGAGCGCAGCCTGCTCAGATGGACGCGACGAGCCTTGCGAGTTGTGACGGTGCGCAAACGAGCGAGGGGGCGAGTAGTCTCTGCGCCCAGGAGGCCGTTTCGACCAGTCGTTTGACGGGCTGACATCGCCAGATGAAATGTTGTGTCGGCGTTTATACTGTGCCGCCTCGCGTTCACGGCGGTCCCGCTCCTTGTTGCGCTCCTCCTGCCTGCGGTCGGACTGCCAACCGTGGCCGGGTCCGCCAGAAGGATGTGTAGGCATTGTTGTTCACGCTTCTCTCATGAGATCATAAAAAAGTGAGGATGAAAACGGTGACGAGGCGGGTAAGGAACCTGGGCACAGTCTGTCATGACAGGCGATGGCACAGCCGTGCGCCGATAACAGCTGTTGAAACGAGACGAGTCCCTAGTTAGGACATGAAACGGAATGCTGATGTGAAACGTTACAAGTCCTGGTGTGGATTTGGCGGTCCGCATGGGAACTGACATTTGCGCAGTAGTGCCTATCCACGTTTGCGACGGGAGCTGGCATGAAACTCAGTAGTGTGACGCTGCGTATGCAGCTGCAGCCTACATAAACCCCCCTGAGTTTGAGAACTATATTCAAATGGGGCTAAACAAGTCGGAAAGTATGCGTGATAGAAATGGGGTGTGGCAGGAACTGCACGGCAATACCGGGAAAAATTGAGAAAATCCAATACACGAAGACTGTCTTAGCTGTTGGTGCTGGTTACTGTAATGTACAGCGGGACGATAGCACGTACTCAAGTATGAACGTATGCATACTGAGTAGGCTGCACAAGTATGTCCACGCTGACTACTACTACGACAGCGAGACATCAAGCAGGACTCTATAATGAGCTTTCGCGACTCCGTCGCGCTGTGGCAACTGCTGCGCAGTTGAGGCAAGGACACTGGAATGATATGAGTGGGATAATTTTAACTGGCACTGACTCTACCACCACACGAAGCATCCTCGCCCAACTGCGCAGCAGTTGCCACAGCGCGACGGAGTCGCAAGACCTGTTCTAATATACTGCGACACCTGTCTGAGCACACACTGGTTTAGTTGAGTGTATTCATCTATATATGTCTTCAGTCTCTAGTGTTGTCTGTTCTTGTATCTACATTAGACCCCCCGAGTGAGGGCCCGTGTCCAGAACTGCACCTCCATGCGCGTGGTGGTGGCAAACACATCGATGAGCTCCTCGAGGCGGTGCGGAGACACATCCATGACGATGTCTTCGAGCAGCTGCTTGGCGACGCGTGACGCCTCGAGCAGCTCATCGCTCGCATACGTCTCGACCCACCGCCAGTACGGATTGCCAGGCACCGTTTCTGGCTCGCTTAGCAGGATGTGGGCTGCCTCGATATAGCCCAGCATGCAGGGACTCAATGCGAACTGTAGGGCCCGCCAATCCTGCTGGGCTCCCACGTCGAGCACGTAGCGGGTGTAGGCATATTCCTGGAGACTTTCTGGCTCTGTAGCCAGATCGGTCTCGGACAGCCCGAACTTGGCGCAGTACTCGACGTGGAGTTTCATCTCGCGGCGGATGTTGATGACGACCTGGGCAGCCTTGTCGATGTCGGCGAGGTTGGCAGCCTTGAAGCCCGCCAGCGCATAGGCGCGCGAGTACTGCACCAGATACAGGTAGTCCTGCTTGAGGAAGTACAAAAACGTGTCGAGCGGCAGCGTCCCGCGCGCCAGCTGCTTGGTGAACGGGTGGTGCACGTACTGGTGCCAGGCGTCCTTCACCTTGGGATGGGCCAGCAGGTACTCGACGAAGTACCCGGGTGCAAACGGGCGGATCTGGACGTTGTGGAGGTGGTTGACGGGTCCATTCCCGGCTCCGAGGCCTGGTGCGTGCACGATGGCGCGCTGCACGAACCGGATGGCGCCGTTGACGGCGTCTGGTAGCGCCTGGCCACGGCCTAGGTTGGCAGCCACGGCCGACGCCAGGGTGCAGCCGGTGCCATGGGTGCTGGACGACGGCACGAACGCATTCTCGAAGAAGTGGAACTGGCGGCCGTCGTACAGCACGTCGACGATCTTGGTGGCCCCGTGCTTGACGTGGACGAGATCGTTGTTGAGGCCCAGATGGCCGCCCTTGAGAAGCACGGCGGTGCCGAGCGCGTCGTAGAGCTCCTTAGCGAGCACGCGTGCGTCGCCGACAGAGCGGATGGCGCTGATGTCGAGCGGGTTGTCAATGGCAATGACACTGGAGTCAGCATTTGCATCTGCATTTGCATCTGCATTAGCATTAGCATTAGCATTAGCATTAGCATTAGCATTAGCACTTGCACTAGCGCTCGCAGTGTCGATTGCAGTGCCACTTGCGCTGTCCCCTGCATGCTCATATGCATTTGCATGAGCATTAACATTGTCAATGACGCGGCCGTTTGCATTAGCGCTGACATTAGAGTTGGCATTAGTATTGGCATTAGTATTGACATTAGCGCTCTCGATGGGATCACGACCCGAAATCGAGTTCGCCTTGGCACCCAGTCTGCCACTTGCAATGCGGTTCCGGATAAACACCGCCTCGGGTAGGTTGGGCGTCACCACCGTCGCCATGGGCAGCAGCTCGCGGATGTAGACGTCGACAGCGTCGTCGGCAATCAGCCGCGACCCTGACGTCGACACCATTACAGGGTCCACCACCAGATTGCCCCCGCGGTGGTGCTCGCGCAGCTTGGCCACGACAGTGCCCACTGTGGCTTTAGTCGACAGCATGCCAGTCTTGACGACGTCGACGCCGACATCCTCAAACACCGCATCGAGGCAATTGGCGATCATGTCTTGGCTCCCAACAGGCCAGATCTGGCGCACGCCCATCGCTGCAGTCAGCAACTGCTCGTCGTCATCTCACAGCTGTGGTGGGGGGTGGTTTGTAACATACTGTTCTGGGCAGTGAGCCCTGTGATACAGGTCATGCCATAGCAGCCATGGACCGTAAACGTCTTGAGATCCGCCTCGATCCCGGCGCCACCCGAGCTGTCGGACCCTGCGTTAGCGCGCTCCCAGTCAATTGCTCAATGTGCAGCAGCGTCCAGCGCTCATCGACCACTGTGCTGTGTCACCGCTGCTGTGTCGTCCACCTACCTGCAATCGTCAGCAGCCTAGGAACCATGAAGATGACAAGTGGAGCGGCTCAGCACGGATAGCGCCAGTGATGTCATGGCGCCGGAGAGGGGAGGAGATACAGCTGCACAGCAACCCAATCGTCTGCAGCCGTATACGCTTTGGACCGCGATGGACCATCGAGCTCAGCAGCGCTAAGGGCACAAACGTTGCGCAGCACTGACGTAGCTGGGCTGGGCCACGACTGGGCTGCCGTAGCCGAGCGGGGAGGGCCACAGTGGGGGGCGGTGTGTGGCCTGATACGGCTGGGGTTGCCTCGTACGGCTGGCTCACACCCTGGCTGTAGCACACGGCTGGTTGGTCGATTTTCTCGGCTGGTACGGCTGCTGCTACTGTGGCTTTGCACACGGCTGGTAAGCTCTACGGCTGTTCTGCTCACTTGTTGGCGGCACGGCTGGTTGCGCACACGGCTGTGGCTCGCTGCGCTGCGTGCGTGCGTGCGTCTGTCTAAACCCCGCTGCCACATGATTGGGGCTGAGAGGCAAGTGAGGGGGAGGGGGGATGTGCTTGCAGGCTAGGGCTCGGGCGGGTTATGCTTCCGATGGAGCCGACCATAGCGATGGGAAGGGCAGGGCATAGGGCGCACGCAGATGATCGGGCGCGGCTGCGTCCGCACGGCTTGGGGACTCGCCCCGGCTAACGCCACGCCATGCGCCTCCGGCGATCCTATAAAAGCCCAGTTCAGCCCTGCCATCTCGTCCCAGCCCATTATTTGTTTTCCGGCGTGCACCCCAATCCCACACTGATTTTGGAGTGCTCGGTTTTCTGCCCCCAGTTGCCACAACGCCAGTTTGTTGTTGCTGACCCAGCCAGTTCGCGCCGACCTCATTCACGCCCAACTTGTGCCAGCAGTAGTCGCGCCCTTGCTCGCGCTGCCTGATTGCCCTCTCGGTCGGACGCATGCTCTCGTCTATGACTTACGAGCACCCCGCGTCTGCCATGAGCCCCGAGTCACGAAGCGCGGTGTTTCCCGTCGAGTCGCACGGCTCCCACCCCGACAAGGACCCCAAAACGGCCTCCAAACAGGCGCGACGGCGCCCCAAGCCGTCAGCTCCGGCTGACGGAGTCCAGCTAGCTCCTCCTTCATTGTCGTCATCGTCGCTAGGTGCTGCTCCTCACAATGGCTCCCATGCTGGCTCTGACGACGCGACGACCCACCCAGCCCTTGTTGCCCAGCAGCAGCAGCAGCAGCAGCAGCAGCAGCAGCAGCAGCAGCAACAGAACGGCCAGCAGCAGCAGGCGAAACCCGACGACAACCCCTACGACGACCAGCTGATCGAGCAGCAGCGCCAGCAGACAGAAGCAGAAGCAGAGGCGGAAGCAGCAGCAGCAGCGGCAGCAGCCCAGGCGGCAGCAGAAGCAGCGGTCGATGACGGACGGCTGTCGCTGCTCGCCCAGTACAGCCAGGCAGGCCCGATGAGCATATCGAGCCTGACGAACCCGACACCCGGCGACCTCAGCGCGTCGACGGCAGAGGCGGTGGCAGCAGCAGCAACGGCTGGCGGACCCACGTCGGCCCGCAAGAAGCGCCAGTGCTCGCTGTGCCACGGGTGGTTCGCGAACTTGGCCACCCACCGGTCGACGCACCTGTCGGACCTGTCGCGTCCGCACAGCTGCACCGTGTGCGGACGGGGCTTCGCGCGCCCCAACGACCTGTTCCGCCACCAGCGCTCACACCGCGGCGACGCACCATTCCAGTGCCCCATGTTCATCAAGGCGTCTCTGTACCAGAACGCGTATGGCAACCTGGAGCCGTCGTGCCACCAGAACGGCGGCTTCTCGCGGTGCGACACCTTCAAGAACCACCTCAAGGCCATGCACTTCGAGTATCCGGTGGGCACCAAGAAGCGCGACCGCCACGGCCTGGGCGGTAAGTGTAAGGGCTGCGGCCAGACATTCGACAGCGCCGACCGCTGGATCACGGACCACATCCAGACCCACGAGTGCGACGCCATCCGCAAGGTCGAGAAGATCAAGAAGGAGTTCGGCGATCCGGACGATTCTGCCCACGCAGAGCTGCCTGGGCTACCCGCTCTGCCGGCTTCGACGGGCCTCAAACCCGAGTGACGACAATGTATATGTAATAGATACGACCGAAAAGACCTTCTGTTTTGCCTGTTGATTCGTTTGTAGGTAATGTATTTTGATTCAGCTGTGTTCTTGATTTCATGCTGATCGTAAGAGGCTTGCTTTCGCGACCCCTTCACGTTGGAATTGACACTCCAGTTGACACATTGAAGTATATTCTTGATCCTTCCTTTCTTCGACGCCAGAAAGAATCGGTTTTCGCGACTCCGTCGCGCTGTGGCAACTGCTGCGCAGTTGAAGCAAGGACACTCCAGTTTATGTAAGGGGATTATACAAGCGGGTTCGATCGTGGCTTTATTTCATTTTACTGTGTCCTAGCCTCAACTGCATAGGAGTTGACCCAGTGCCACAAAGTCGCAAGACCATCTTCGTAGTGCGATTGATATGGAATGAATAGATATCACCCAAACTCCTCCGACCCTGCTGCAGTGTTTTTATTATCGGGCCCTTTATATTAGTCTTCTTGTTTTTATATTTCATTATACTTGTTTTTCGAATTGTGTTTCATTCACTTGCAGCTTTTCGACACTCATTTCCGTTCGTAAATAAATTATTATTTTTCGCCTAACCAAAGCAGTTTCTTCACTTATCTTATTGACGGTAACGGATTCAGGGTTCGCGACTCTGTCAGCCATGCTGTGGCAACTGCTGGGCAGTTGGAAAGTATATTCCGTTTAATACCACTGAATTAACATTTTACAATTGTTCTATCATGGTTGAATCACGTTGAACAGTATCCTCGCCTCAACTGCGCAGCAGTTGCCACAGCGCGACGGAGTCGCAAGCTATTTTCATGCGATTAATATTGCACAGCTTGTTTTATAATACTACGTGCCTTTTTTTTTCATTCGCTTTATTACAATCTTGTCGCGTAAGTATTTTTCACATTATAACACTTTCCGTGCAGTGTTAATTAAGACTATATTTATCATAAGTTTTCATTAGAAACTTTGTAGACGCGGAAGTGATTAATCAGTATTTTGCAATTACGAGTGACTGCCTGCTTGCTGGCACCACACCGCTGCTATCGCCCACTAAGCCGTGCACCTGACTTATTTATCTGGAATTGACTATATTTGTCAAACTCGTTCTTTTCTATAGTTCTTCTCTATATTCAGCGTTTTGGTCCCGTTGCTGATTTCGTTGCGACCGGAATTAAGATGCAGCCGTGCCGACATTTCAACGCCTTATTTACAAGCATGCGCCGCCATCGACCCGTAATGTGGGGTACCAGCCGTGCGTTCCCCGCATATTGACAGCCTCATCTAGGAGGCAACCTCCAGATGTCGGCTTTTGAGATCCTCAAAACAGTAGCAAATTCATACAGGTTTTGCCGAGAGTAATGTTGGCAAATTCAAGAGTGTGCAATGGCCTAATGTCGGCTGCTGCTGGGAATTGGTCACAGGTGACTATGGGTGCGATTTGGCGTGCTAGTCGCCGGTTTCCAGTACGGCGACCGTACAGCTCAGCCAGGCTCTCGCACAGCTACTTGGAAGGGCCAACGACTCCACCTCTGTCGTCGCATACAATCGGGTCTTTGCTTCAGGAAACTGCGTCCAAGTATGGCCATCTGAATGCTGTGATATCGGTGCACCAGAACGTATCGCTCAGCTACCAGGAGCTCGACAGACTGTCAACTGTATTTGCGTCTAATCTTGCCCATCACTACCACATTGCAAAAGGGGATAAGGTGTCTGTATGCTGTGGGAACCTCTGGCAGTATCCCGTCATCCAGATTGGACTCGCGAAGCTCGGTGCTGTGCTGGTGCCTCTCAACCCGGCGTTTACGAACAAGCAATTTGTTGCGGCCGTTTCTGGCAGCGAGTCGCGGGTTCTCATCATGCAATCCTTTTTGTATGGAGGACGACGGAAACCGCCAAAGCATACAGGATCTATTATCACAGATATCCGCGAAAACACTGGTATTGAGGTCGTGTTTGAAGTGCCTCCTCATGACCACTATGAGGTAACCGACAATATTGACGTTTCTGTACTGATGTCTGACACCTCGACCCCGTTACCGAAA
The DNA here is from genome assembly GCA_030563205.1 of Sugiyamaella marilandica. Classification (NCBI taxonomy): domain Eukaryota; kingdom Fungi; phylum Ascomycota; class Dipodascomycetes; order Dipodascales; family Trichomonascaceae; genus Sugiyamaella; species Sugiyamaella marilandica. The sequence continues at coordinate 803,624 of JAKUBH010000002.1, read as the reverse complement.
GCCACTATAGATAATGACGACATCATCAATATGCAGTTCACTTCTGGCACGACCTCAATGCCCAAGATCTCCTGTTTGACACACTCCAATCTGGTCAACAACGGGCTCTTCATCGGAAACAGGATGGGTCTCTCTGCCACCCAATCGGCACATCCCACCGGCCAAGACCATGTGTGCGTACCAGTGCCGATGTTTCATTGCTTTGGCCTTGTTCTGTCCAATCTTGCGTGCTACGCAACCGGCACTTGCCTGGTGTTTCCGTCTGACGGTTTTGACCCTAAGGCTTCTCTATCAGCTGTGGAAACGTACAACTGCACCGCACTTCATGGAGTCCCCACAATGTTTGCAGCAGAGCTCGACATCAGCGATCAGTTCGACCCGGCTGCGTTCCGCTATCTCAGGACGGGAATCAGTGCTGGCTCCTCGGTTCCAGTAGAGATAATGAGGCGGTTATCATCCGTTTTTGGCATGGATGGGTTGACAATTTGCTATGGCATGACTGAAACATCTCCAGTCAGTTTCATGTCCTTTCCTGACGACCCTGTAGAAAAGAGAGTATCCACAGTAGGCAGAATTATGCCTCATACGCAGGCAAAAATCGTTTCGCCAGATGACAGCAGTAGCTTGACAGCCCTGCCACGAGGCACTCGCGGAGAAATCCTCGTGTCTGGATACTTGCTCCAGAAACACTATTTCAATGACCCGCAAAGGACTGCCGAGGTTATGGTCTACGATAACTCTGGCAAACGATGGATGAGAACTGGCGACGAGGGCGTCATCGATGATGAAGGTTTCTTAACAGTGACGGGCCGTATAAAGGACCTGATTATTCGCGGAGGTGAAAACATCCATCCCTTAGAAATAGAAAATGTGCTATTCACTCATGATGCTGTCCAACAGGCATCTGTAGTTGGTATTCCTGACGAAAGGTACGGCGAGTGTATCGCTGCTTTCATAGTACTGGGGCACTCTTATACACACTATCCCCCCAGGGTAGAAGATATTCAGCAATTCGTTGGAGACAGACTTGGGCACTATATGGTGCCCAAGCATGTGTTTTTCGTGCAGGATTTTCCAAAGACTGCCAGCGGTAAGATAAGAAAGGTCGACTTGAAGAAACTCGCTCAAGACATGCTGGCCCACTAGATAAGAAATAACACGAAATATCTTAAAACAATGCATTTACTAGAATGAAATCACGTACAATGATGCTCGAAGGGCGCTTTTAACTCAAAAAAGATGGAAGCCCAGCTCAGAAACGTTATTACTCCTCGAACTCTATAAGGGCAGTCCCCTGCTTCACCAGATCGCCCTCACCATGGCTTACGCTTTTGACGACCCCATCCTCGGGGCTTCTGATTGTTGTCTCCATCTTCATACTCAGTATGACTACCAACTCTTGGTCCTTTACCACCTTATCACCTGCCTTTACATGAACTTTGGCAATGGTGCATGGCATAGGTGCCACCACGCTATGCTTATCTTCTTTAACTCCTAAAGCCTTTGTCAGCCATTCAGGTTTTGGCCGCTCGAGGAGGTAATGAGTTCCATTATGAAACACATGAACCTCTTTCGGTTGAATCACCACCGAATTGACAAATTGTGCATCCTCAAACTCGGTCCTAAGCTTGCGCGTGAGTTGGTCATATGAGACGTTTTGCACTTGTAGATTCTGTCCATCAACACTGAGTAAATACTTTGTTGGCCCTTTTTGTTGCACGTCAACCGAATGCACTTCGTCCTCGTGTGATAGCTGAATCTTACGTGTAAATGATGACCATCCGGTAGTGGTTCGGAAGGAGTTGGCATTTAATACGTCTTTGCTGGCACCTGCTACTGCTATTGCAAGCGCTGCTTGTGCAATGACGGATCTCGGGGCCTGTGCCCTAGAGAGGAGCTTATCCCTATTTTTGGGGATGAAGCCCGTTTCAAGCGCTTGCGGATTATTGGAGCCGAATTCTTCGCTGTTGACAATTCTCCGGATAAACTCAATATTTGTGGTGGGTCCCACCACTTCTAGTTCTCCAAGAGCAATACTCATTTTCTGTAGAGCTTCCTGCCTGCTTGACCCGTACACGATAAGCTTTCCGATCATTGGATCATACAAAGCTGAAATTTCAGACCCTTCTATGAATGTTAAATCTGTTCTTGGAGAGCCTGTCTTCGGCAGAGACATGTGAACTATCTTTCCGGACGAAGGAAGAAAATCCTTAAAGGGGTCTTCACAGTAGATTCGCGCTTCGATAGAGTGACCGTTGAGACTGATTTCATCCTGGCGTTTGGGCAAAGGGAAGCCAGCAGCCACTAGAAGCTGCCATTCCACAAGGTCTTCACCCGTCACTGCTTCTGTCACGGGATGCTCCACCTGGAGCCGTGTATTCATTTCCATGAAGTAAAACTCGTTGGTGTCGTTGTCGAAAATAAACTCAACAGTCCCTGCACCCTCGTAATTGACAGCTGCAGCTGCTGCACAAGCCTTTTCCCAAAGTCCCTGGCGAATCTCAGCAGATAGTCCTGGAGCTGGAGACTCCTCGAGGATCTTCTGGTGTCTTCTCTGCACACTACAGTCTCGTTCGCCAAGCGCGACGACGTTACCATGCTTGTCGGCAAAAACCTGGACTTCAATATGCCTTGGAGTGATGATATATTTCTCGATCAACACATTATCATCATCAAAAGACGACTTTGCTTCAGACTTTGCCGATATCAATTGAGTCTGAAACTGCTCGGGGTTCTGTACAATGCGCATTCCTTTACCGCCACCGCCAAGCACCGCCTTTATAAGTACTGGATAGCCGATTTCCTGAGCCTTGTCTGCTAGAAACTGTGGGTCTTGATTCGATCCATGGTAACCCGGTACACATGGTACACCAGCCGCTTCCATGATTTCTTTAGATCTGTCTTTAGCTCCCATAGCCTCAATTGCCTCCTGAGGTGGCCCCACAAATACCATCCCTTCTTCTCGCACTCTTTTCGCGAATTGTGCATTTTCAGACAGAAAGCCATAACCGGGATGAATCGAATCGCACCCGTTCTGTTTGGCAATAGATACGATTTTCTCGATGTCAATATACCCACTCGTTGACGGGCCCAGGCAGAGGTTGACCGCTGAGCTCGTAGCAGACGGTAAGTCACGGTCGGGGCCTGTGTATACCGATGTTGTTTGAATCCCCAGCCTGGAAGCAGTACGATGCACTCGATGGACGATTTCACCGCGGTTGGCAATACATAACGATTTGAGGGGTTGTGCTTCAGAGTGGTACAAAGCAAGCAATATTTTTGATAGCGCTTTTGTCCTTCTACCTGCACGCACTTGGTTCATTGCTATTGTATGAAATTTGGAGAAAACTTGTCTATTTCTTTTGATATTTTAGGACGGCACTCGCGATGGTATCGTAGAATAAGATGGGTATCGACGGCCGGAAAGGGCTCGGCCCAGAAATGTGGGGTTGGGTGACTTGCTTAAGGCGGGGCTGAAATGCGGGGCAGTATGGCGGGCAGCATTGAACAGGTCGGGGATAATGCGTAACAATCATCTGACATGAGTCAAATTAAATCTTCCGAAATTATACTATCTTGACTTAAGTCGATGGGTTGATTACATCATGAATGGCTCCGTGGTGTCTTGCGACTATCCTGAGATTCCTAAACAGGTGCGGTAAGTATAAGGGCACGCATATTCATGTAGTACAGAACACGGGTTCCATAAAACAGTTAACCCCTACTGAAGAGGTTATGTGTACTCCACCCATCTACAAATCCGCTCGATCATATATAAGTTTGCATCAAGAGAGTAATCACTAGTATTTGTTGTATCTTGAACGTAATTTGCAATACTCACTAATTTATTCATTGGTCCAATGTTCACCACTATTCACTACCAGTTGAGGCCATTTCCGTCACAACTGGGTATAGCCACTCTTGTCGGGAGCTTGACCTTGTACTGTGCATCAATGCTAGCAAGCCGGGGAGTGGTCTCGTTCCGGCGAACCTTCCATTTTGCAGTTCCTAAGACTTCATCTAGTTCGCTTGTAGGAGGTAGTTTGATCCAGACTCGACCGTCACTTTCTTTTATATCAAACGTCGCGATAGACTGGCTATCATCATTCTTGCAAGATCCAGTATTATCTTTGTCGCGCTCTAGAATGAAGTTCCTCTTATGCAAAGGGCATGAGATGTATGCGTCGGAGTTTTCATCGGTAGACAAAATTCCCTGGCTGAGAACAAATGCACGCTTGTGCCCACACATATTCTGCGAAGCGTAGAGCTTTCCCCGGAGCCTGAAAAGAGCTATTTGAGTGTCACCAATAAGGACAGTAGTACTCGAGCCCGAATCACTGACAGGAAGGTCGTCAGAAGAACACACCTGTTGCCAGTCAGTCTTGCTCCAAACAATCCCTTTGAAGTCTTTGCCCTTGGCTGGATTACTGTCATCTGATGGCCAGTCTGCAGGCCGTGCTTGTCCTCGCTCGATAACGATATCTACTGGTTCGATTCTTCGTTTCGTATTCACGAATTGGGCGAACTTCTTGCTGATATTTGGGTCCTCTGTAGCTACTCGCCATTCATCAAAATAGGTGCCGACAATATTATTCATCTGATCCTCCAAGTCCTTGCAAATACCCAACTTGTCATGGACAACAACGTCTCGCAGATAGTCGATTCCTCCGGGTAGTGCTTCCAACCATCTCGCAGTTCGCTGCAGCCGGTCTGCAGTTCTGATGTAAAACATCAAGTACCGGTCTATCAATCGAATCACTCTATCTGGCAATACATCTTGAGCCAAAAGTTGTGCATGTGCTGGTTTCATGCCACCATTTCCTCCCACGTATACGTTAAAGCCATTCTGCACTGCACACAGTCCAAAATCTTTATTGTGAAACTCAGCACAGTCACGCACGCAACCGCTAACTCCGCCCTTGAACTTGTGTGGAGCCCTCAAGCTCTTGTACCTCTCTTCTAATCTAATTGCGAGTCCGACGCTATCGCCGATACCATACCGACACCACGTGGTTCCAACGCAAGATTTGACAGCCCTTAAACTTTTGCCATACGCATGACCACTTTCTAGACCTGCTTCGTTGAGTTCTTTCCATATTTCCGGCAAATCCTGCTTCTGAGCACCAAATAGGTCAACTCGTTGCGCGCCAGTGATTTTTGAATACAGGTTGTATTTACGAGCAACCTGGCCAAGTGCAATAAGTTTCTCTGGGGTGATTTCCCCACCGCTGACCCTTGGGACCACACTATAAGTTCCATTGCGCTGAATGTTTCCAAGGTATCTGTCGTTGGTGTCTTGCAGACCGTGTCTATCTCCGTCCATTATGTGCTTGTTGTATAGAGATGTCAAAATAGAGCCAATGGTAGGTTTACAGACCTCGCACCCGGCCGATCCTGGCATTCTGCTGACTTCTTGCATGATTGTCTTGAATGAATCATACTGCTTGACCATAATAATATTGAATAGATCAGCGCGAGACTGGCTGAAATGTATGCACAAAGCACTGGATACTTCTTTTCCCATAGCCTTCATTTCAGCATTAAATATCGCTTTAACTGTGGTTTCACACCCACCGCACGCTGTACCTGCTTTTGTGCAGCTTTTTATTTCACCGATGGAGCTGCAAGTGCCATCTCTGATCTTGGAGCTAATGTCTCCTTTCGAAACGTTATGGCAAGAGCAGACTTGTGCATCATCATCAAGCCCAGCAACATCGTCATCGTCGGTTGCGTTAAGAAGCAATTCATTAGGCTTTTTGTCGAGCTTCTTTGCAGACCGGACCATGGAATTGAACTTTGTAAATTCACCGACATTTCCAACTAATATCCCTCCAATAAGGTATGAGCCGTCCTTTGAAAATATCAGTTTCTTATAAATGCCCGTAAAGGGATCTTGCACTGACAAAGCTCTCACGTCAGCCGGTGAAGGCGCTGATACTGTCTTAGCACGATGTCCCGGCAGCTTTCTGGGACCATCCCTGTCTGCAAAATAGTCCCCAAAACTGGCGACGTCCACTCCCATCAGTTTGAGACGTGTGCTAAGATCGGGTTCTGAAAACGACTTTGCTCTGTGTATTTTCGCCTGGGTCCAGTTCCACGTGAGAACATCGGCCATTTCTATTCCCGGAGCAATGAGTCCGAATGTTTTCCCGTTCCAGCTGGCACATTCGCCAATAGCGTAAATATTTGGATCTGATGTTTGCAGCTCATCATTAACCTTGATACCCCCTCTATCTGCTAATTCTAAACCAGCATCCATCCCTAGCTCGTCCCGTGGACGAATTCCGATCGCAAAACATAGCAGATGGCATTCTTCAGAAGTTCCGTCCTTGTAGAGAACTTTACTGATTTTTCGGTCGCTACCCAGTCTCACATCCACTATTTCGGTGGACAGCTTTACATCGACACCTAGCTCTTTCACACGGTCACATAAAAAATTGCCTCCTACATCGTCTAGCTGCTGAGATAATAGCCACTTACTTCGATGCACGATGCTCAAAGTATCAAACTTCTCCATATCAAGAAGCGACTTTGCTGCTTCTAATCCAAGCAGGCCACCACCCACAACAATTGCCTTCTTATTTTGCTCTGCGACGGGTGCCAGGCCCCCTGCATAGGATATCATATTCTTCAGATCGTCAATAGTTCTATAGACGAAAATGCCTTTTGAACGGTAGCTGAATGTTAGATAACTATATACTGCAAATAGAGATCTCACCTTGAAGCATCGCAAGGTCCTTCTATAGAAGGAATTGCTGGAAGGATTGCATTACTTCCTGTGGCAATAACGAGCCTGTCGTACGGATGAACGGTGCCACTCCTAGTAGTGACGGTTTTACAGGAACGATCAATGCGTACCACGGGCTCATTGATCCTATAGGTCATGTGGTGGGGGTCAATACATTCGTACCAAGATGGGTCATTAAGATATAATTCTTTGACCGATCTGTGCTCAAAATACTCTGCGAGGCCAACCCTGTTATAAGCAAGATAGTTTTCTTCGCCAAATACTGTAATCCGGTACTCTTTAGCTAGTAAGTCCCTTTCGAGAAGTTTCTCAATGAATGCTAAGCCAACCATTCCCAATCCAATTAGAGCCACATTTGTCGTTGACGTAGGCTCGTAGCCTCCAGTTGGGTTCAAATCAACCATATTTTCCATACTGGAAGCGTTGGAACAAAAGTTGCCAGTCGAGCGTGTCCTTGTACAATTATACTGTCTATCAATTAGGAGGGTGGGTATCAACCAATTAGATAACCTCCGGCTTTTTCATTCGGGGACTGAGTTTACTAGTATGACGGAGCCATAGATTAGATAAACGTACCCTTGGCCTTATCGCGCTGCAGGTGAGAAAAATAGGGAATTCTCCGAGAGCGCACTGCATATATTTGTTTCCGACGGAGCCAATTATTCCTCATGCAGTAATCGCCGTGATAACACGCAAAACAAATGTGGCTACGGAGTTATCGATAACCGCAGCCAAGAAATGACTTATGGACCGGACAAAATATGTGGAACACAATTCCGTCGGAGCTCATTTAACATCTTTGGGCTCTGCTACGAGATATCGATGATCTGGAGTAGAACTTAAAGAGTTGATTCGCACAGTTATCAAATATTCAGGCAACCTCATGCCGGCAGAGAGAAGCAACTCTCCAAGAGCGCCATCCAGCGATTCGGGATACGCGTCTGAAGATGGGGGGGATGACCATATAAAATATGATTTTCCCGTACTTATGGATGAAGCATTGACAGAGGTACTTGCATTAGACAAGAAAACGCCTGACAGCCACGTTCCCAGAGATGCTAGGCTTCTGAGGCTCACTGGAGCACATCCCCTCAATTGTGAACCAGAGCTTACCACTCTATATGACCACGGATTTTTAACACCCTCAAATCTACATTATGTTAGAAATCACGGTCCAGTACCACGCGTTGAAGACAGCGAAATTTTCAACTGGGAATTTGAAGTGTGTGGCCTCGTAGAGAATCCCATCAAGTTAACTCTTGCAACGCTTCTAGATAATTATGAGCAGATCACGATCCCTATAACAATGGTCTGTGCAGGAAACAGACGAAAAGAACAGAACATAGTGCGAAAAGGATCGGGATTCAACTGGGGTGCCGCAGGTCTTTCTACTTCGCTATGGACGGGTGTGCTGCTCAGAGATCTTCTCATTGCGGCAAATCCAAAAAAGACTGCCAGGTTCGTATGTATGGAGGGTTCTGACAAACTTCCCAACGGATTCTACGGTACGTCAGTTCGACTTCAATGGGCGATGGACTTTGACAGAGCAATTTTATTGGCATGGAAACAAAATGGTATCCCTCTACAACCAGATCATGGTAAACCACTCCGAGTCGTCATACCTGGAGTAATTGGCGGTAGAAGCGTTAAATGGCTGAAACGACTGGTAGTCTCAGATAGGCCATCAGACAACTTTTACCACATTCATGACAACAGAGTCTTGCCTACAATGGTGACACCAGAAATGGCCAAAAGCGAAGAGCACTGGTGGCATGACGAAAGATATGCCATAGGGGATCTGAATATCCAGTCGGTCACAGTCTACCCAAAGAACGACCAGACGCTTTCTGTAGACTGCGACAATTCATACAACGTTCGTGGCTTCGCATATAATGGTGCTGGCGTTAGAATAGGCCGAGTTGAGGTCTCTCTCGATGGTGGAAGGAACTGGCTACTTTGTGACATTGATTATCCGGAGGACAAGTACAGAATATCAAAAGTCAAGGAACTATTCGGTGGGAAACTCGATATGTGTGACAGGTATTTGTGCTTCTGTTGGTGTTTCTGGTCAATAAATATAAGAGTGCAAGAATTGGCAAATGCTAATGATATTCTGGTAAGGGCTATGGATGTGAATATGAATATTCAGCCAAGAAATATGTACTGGAATGTGACTTCTATGTTGAACAATTGGTGGTATCGAGTGGCAATTATCAAAGAGAGCAGCAACTCAATTAGATTTGAGCATCCTACACTCGCAAATACTTCTGGAGGATGGATGGAACGAGTGAAAAAACAAGGAGGAGACTTGCTGTCCAGCAATTACGGGGAAATTGCCGAAGGGAGTGAGAAGACTACTGACGGTCAACTGCCACCGCCCAAAGTTCCTGAGATAGTCATGACTCGTGAAGACGTACTCGGGAAAATAATTACCCGTAAACAACTGGAGGAGCATTCTAATGAAATAGAGCCCTGGTTTGTTGTCAATGGAGAGGTATATGACGGTACAAAATATTTACAGAGTCATCCGGGAGGCCCTGAGAGCATTACTATGGTTGCGGGTACTGACGCGACGGAAGATTTCATGGCTATTCATTCCGAGACCGCAAAGCTACTGTTGGCATCATTTCATATTGGCACGTTGGAGGTCGGCGACTCAAATGCAAAAACGGTTACGGAACAAGCCGCCCCTGTGGTGAAAACTGCCACATTTTTAGACGCAAAGCAGTGGAAAAAAGTATTGCTAAACAGAAAGAAAACGTTATCAAAAGATACGAGAATATTTTCTCTTGCGCTTGAACATGATCAGCAAACTTCAGGGTTGCCAGTTGGTAAGCACCTTCTAATCCGTACGAAGGACAAAGATTCTTCTTATGTCATGAGGGCTTATACGCCAGTCAGTTGTCATAGGGTTAAAGGAGAGCTAGAGCTGCTGATCAAAATATATTTCCCAAAGGGAGGTGCCCCAGGAGGTAAGATGACTACTCTTATTGATGCTCTATCTATCGGGGACTCCATTGAATTAAAGGGTCCTATTGGGTCCTTTGAATATCACGGGTTCGGAGAATGTACTGTCAAAGGAATAAAGCAAACAGTAGATAAATTCTACATGGTGTCTGGGGGTAGCGGTATAACTCCCTGCTATCAAGTTATGAAAGAGATTACCCACAATGACAATGACACCACCAAGGTAGTTATGATGTTCGGAAATAGAGAAGAAGAGGATATACTTTGTCGTGAAGAACTAGAACATATGAGAACAGTAAACAAGCCAGCTGGGTTTATCGATCTCAAATTTTGGCTTTCAGGCGACCAAATTCGAAATGACTGGAAACATCACAGAGGAAGAATTGACGTCAGTGTGATGGACAGGGAATTTTCGAATATTCTTTCCGAGAATGCGATGATCTTAGTATGTGGACCTGACGGGATGCTGGACAGTGTCCGAGCTTGGGTTGCCCAAAGTGGCTTTGATTGCAAGAAGGTTGTATATTTTTAGTAATTCTTGTATTCCAACCAAGTAAATCTTATAAGTTAGTTTCAGTACTACATTTATTTATGTTTCACTAATTCCAAGAAAATATCTATCTCGTAAATAGGTTGATTCAGCTCTGCTAGAGTTCCCCATATTACCGAATGACCGTCTTGAGACAAAAGGGGTCATATCTCCGGTCAATAAGACTTAAGAATAGCTTGCGAGATATGCGTATGTCGGTTCGTATCGCTGCAACGAATTACCGTTTTAGGAAATAAAATTCCGTTATCTTTGACTATCAGCTATACCGACGATGCAGCAGTGGGCTTTTCCTAACTAGCGGTATTAATCTCTGCTGCATGAGATCTTAAAGTATAAAAAGGCCAAGACGAGATGAATTCATAGCCAGGAAAAATGGGTCTCTCGTATCTATGGAGCGAGCCGATCATTAATTCGGCTAATGGAAAGTCGATGACTCTACCTCTACTGAGACTCGACAATATTTATATCAGATGTTTTCATCTGTCTTGGCTTGGCTTTTTTGTCGCATTCTTGTCGTGGTTTGCCTTTCCCCCTCTTTTGACAGCTTCAATTGCGCCAACACTTAAGCTATCTGCAGAGGACGTCGCCAATTCCAATATTGTGGGATTAGCCGCTACGCTGATTGCACGACTAGCACTTGGTCCGCTTTGCGACAAGTTTGGTCCTCGCATTACTATGGCAGTCACTCTTCTTATCGGCGGAATTCCAACAGCTATGATTCCGTTAGTGAATACTCGGGGCGGCTTATTTGCGATCCGTTTTTTCATTGGCCTTTTAGGCGGCACTTTTGTTCCCTGTCAGTTCTGGACGACTGTATTCTTCGACACTCCCATAGTTGGTCGAGCAAATGCCCTCGCCGGTGGATGGGGAAACGCAGGTGGAGGAGTTGCGTTTTTCATGATGCCTGCAATTGTTGATGACTTTAAGCGACGAGGCTATAGTTCGATTCATTCGTGGAAATACGCTTTTGTTGTGGGACCGTTTGTTATTATCATGCTGATGGCAGTCCTAATTCTCGTTTTTGGTGCAGACTCACCAGAAGGAAAGTGGTCCCAAAGAGCAGGTGCCAGAGTTGTTCAGGAGATAACCGGTACTACTTCGGAAACTGCAGATAGTGCTGTAAGAGAGTCACCAGAGAAACCCCAACAACTACCAGACACATCAGCTAGTGAAACATCGACTGCTGAAAGTAATGTAGCGAAGGAAAGACTGGTCTTAGAGTACAATGGGAGAAGTCCACGACGGGCGGATGACAGTCCGGAAGTAGCTACTGGAAGCGTTGTAGATCTTAGTGAAGCTATCGAGCCTCCAACTTTCATAGGTACTCTGAAGGTTATGTTCAGCTTGAGAACAATGCTGTCAAGTCTTCCATATGCCACGTCATTTGGTGGTGAGTTAGCTATCGAGGCTGCACTCTCCAGTTTCTACCTTACACACTCAAAGCAAGTTGGAGCTGAGTGGAGCCAGCAGCTTGCTGGCAACTGGGGAAGTATGATGGGACTTCTCAATGTGGTCACACGTCCTTTGGGAGGCTACGTATCTGACTTGTTGTACCAGCGCTACAGAACAAGTACTGTAAAGAAATATTTCATGCTGGGATGCGGTACAATGCAGGGCATTTTCTTGCTATGGATAGGACTCTATAAAGGGATTAGTACTCCTGGTCTAGTGGCTTCGTTGGCAATTATGGCCGTATTTATGGAAGCAGCAAACGGTGCTAATTTCTCCTTGGTGCCTCATTTGAACCCTCATCACACTGGAACAATTGCTGGCACTTCGGGGGGATTTGGAAACCTGGGTGGTATATTATTTAGTTTGGCATTCCGGTTTAAGCTTAATGCTGAGAAAGTAGTTGAGTACCAAGACGCCTTGTGGGCGATTGGTATTGCTGTTATTGGAGTCAATGTTCTCTGTATATTCATCCCCCTGCGAGGATGAGAGCATTACCGCAAGTTTATAGTTAGAGACACAGAATTTACAGTGATGTATACAACCTTATAGTTGTCAACAATAGCATTAGGGACGATTCGTACCCATGCTGCTTGGGTAAACGATGCATTATATACAAAATCATATCCACAACTAGTAGTCAGGATTCACTTTCAGTTCAGATATCCTGATAACAGTCAATGGGTTCTTAGATACAACATGACGGACATGTCTTCTTCGCCTTTTTGTTTTCTCGGTTACTTCCCTCTTTACCCTAGTCTGTTCGATCACCACACCTTTGATGGTGAAAACTTTGCGGTCTATTCTGGGGTTACCTGTCAACGTATGGTTACGAGACCCAATCACAGACACTTGATCAAAGTTGATAACGTCACCAACTTTAACTTCCTTCATCCTCACAGGAATAGATACTTTGTCTCCTTCCGTGACGAGGAACTTTCGATTATAGATGTGAATGGTAGCATAAAGAGCATGTGCTTCTTTTAATGGCGTGATATCGGCCGGCCGTGTGTATTTGATGCGTCGCTTAAGCAAATTCTCGGTTGGAATCGCAACATGATTATCAGGTATAGTCTGTGCGACTTCGTGCTTCGTCAACTCCAATGAAGGCCTAGTCGAATTCCATCTAGTGTAAACAGGTGAGGTCCATTGCCGGCCAATCTGACTAGCCAACACTTGAGACCGACCACCCATAATTGTGCGCACGGGAGTCAGTGCCCGAGCACGAGACAAAGACGGCAGGAACGACATATCTGACCGAGTATGATGCTCACTTCGAGGAGTGCTGAAATTTCACTAAGGTTAGGATGTTTGGTATTTCCCTTACCACATTCAGATACTCAGGGGTAAGAGTGGAGGAATCATAATTTACAATGACTTGTTGCAAATAAACATTTCGAAGCATATGCAGACCGTGTTTTTGAAAAAAATCTTGCTATCTGACAGTGCATACCTTTGAGACTGCTCTTATATTTATGACTACAGAAGCGGCAAGAGTGATTTGATAAGTTCGAATAACAAGCATGTTCTATTCGGCTCGGCCAACTTGTTTAGCAAATTACATGTATTTAGCACTTTTCTCTTTTTTGTTCTGTGTGATATTTTCAAGACTGTTGGCGTTTTTAACGCTGTCTGCGTTTTTTGTAAGCAGCGACACTTAAATTTCTGGAACGCCCGGCATTTCTGGTGCCACATATAACCCGATTTAAGAATGCGTTGCGCAGGTGACGTACTTTTTGATAACGTTAATCCTCGTTAAGACAGCTATAGATACTCAAGTTGACATTCACATATTCTCCGTTCGACCTAATGTCGTCCAGTGCGTCGCTGAATAACCATCCTCATTCGCAAGAAAACTCAGCAAACGGTTCTCTTTCTGAAGAGAATCCTCAAGACCAGCACAATGGTGGCGATAATGAACCGCATGGAGGGGCAGCCTCGGATGTTGGTTTCGATCTGACTCCGGACGTTGTTGCTAATGGGAGACATATTAGCCCAGTCTCATCTTCGTTCAGTTCAAGCACGCGTCATACTAGTGCCAGCTTTGGCAGAACGGCAGATGCTACGCATGTGAATCAATTGCAGTATAATGAGAACCGTCTTGCATTAGGACAATCTATTCGCAATGTGCTGATAATGTTAAAGGATTTGCAGGACATGAACAAAAGTTGGCCAGTATACTATCCTAGAACTGCCATCGTTGACGAGGGTAGGAACTCAAGAGGAGCATCCCCAGCTTTGAGTGGAGGGACCAGTAGCCCAGGCTTTAATTTATTTAAGTTGGAGTTGAAGTTTGCCAACCAGTCATCAGATAATCTGGTGCATTCGTTGGCAAAAGAATCTATTGGATCTTTGATTGAAGGTAAAATTGTGCAAATGATAAAGCATTTGACAGCTTTGGACGAGCGTATAAACGATACTTCATCAAAGGTGCTGATCACTGGCGACCTTAATGCTGGAAAATCTACATTCTGCAATGCTTTGTTGAGGAGGAAAGTGCTTCCCGAAGATCAGCAGCCTTGTACAAACGTTTTCTGTGAGGTAAGAGATAGCCGTGATAATGACGGTATCGAAGAAGTACATGCTGTGCTTTTGGGAAGGGAATACGATCGTAGAGATGCAGCGACGTACGAAGTCCATGACTTGAAAGGACTTGATCGCCTGGTCTACCAGTACGATAAGTACTCGTTACTCAAAGTTTTCGTTGACGAAAGAAGGCCCAGTACTGAGAGTCTATTGAGAAACGGGATTGTTGACATATCATTGATTGATGCTCCGGGTTTGAATCTAGATTCCTACCAGACTACCCAAGTGTTTTCAAGGCAAGAAGAAATTGATCTGGTAGTTTTTGTTGTTAGCGCTGAGAACCACTTCACTCAGTCTGCAAAAGAGTTCATTTCTAATGCTGCACATGAGAAGTCTTTTATCTTCATTGTGGTAAACAGATTTGACAACATAAAGGACCAAGAGCGATGTAGGACCCGTATTTTAGGACAGGTTGCGGAGTTGTCTCCCGAGACGCATAAGGATGCACGAGACTTTGTTCACTTTGTGAGCTCCAGTAGTATTGTGCCGTACGGTAATGGGGGTGGAGGTGATGATGGTGGTGATGACGGAGGTGACGATGGCGGGGCTGGTGATGATGATAACGATCGCTATTTCGATCAGCTGGAAGAGTCGTTACGCAATTTTGTTTTAGAGAAACGGTCGTTGTCGAAGCTCAAGCCTGCAAAGACATATCTCAACAATATTCTTCTTGATCTTGAGCTTTTATCAGAAGTGAATATCAAGTTCTGCAAAGAAGAGCGAGATAGCCGTCTCAATGAGCTTGAGAATATCACTCCCGAATTTGAAAAAGTGCTAGGTGACAGCACTAAACTCGGCGAGGAAATTGATCAAAATATTGAAAAGCTGGGTGATGAGATTTATGAGCATACGACTAGCGAGCTCAACAAAGCGCTTGTAAAGACAAGTGGACTAGGAGTTCAGTATGAAGGTTTGTTCTACGCTTACGATTACGCCAGTCGGATACGGCAAGGGATTATCAATCAAATTCAGAACACTGTATACGAGTGTGAGTCTTACGCACGAAAGCGGACGGCGTCTGGCGTCCAATCTATAAAGTCAATGGGTATTTTACATCTTGGAGATCAGCCGGCGTTTCAGAAACTGTTTCGTGAAGACGTTATGTTTTCCCGTCGTCGCGATTCTTTGGTGAGGTCCATAGATGCTGAGCTATCATTCGGTGATTTCATCGGTATTTCGTTGCCGAGCTGGATAAGTTCATTTTATGTTTCGGACGAAAACAAGATTGAGAGTTTTGGCAGCGATGTGTCAAGCGTTGCGACCATAAATAATGCTTTAACTTTGGCATCTGTTGCGGGTGCCGGCCAAGTGATTTTGCGCAACGGTTGGCTTCAGCATGCTTTACATGCAGTAAGATGGATGGACCCAAGAACCATCAAGCAGTTAATAGTACCAACGCTGATTATCGCCAGCGCTTGTGGGGTAGCTTATGTGATCTCCGAGATACCCAACACTGTTCCAAGAAATATATCAAAAAAGGTTTCCAAGGAGTTGAACACGATGGGATATGTACACAGCAATGCATACAGGATCTCCAAGGAGTGCCGAAAAGTGCTGAGGTATCCTGCACAGGATATCCGTACAGCATTTCAGCGACAGATTGAAACGAAGGCTCAGAAGCGAGAAGAGTGTGAAAAGTCAGCCGGTGAAGCGGATATCGGTTATAAGTTTTTTGTCAAGCTTCATAGTGTAGCAGCCCATGAACGAGCAACTGTCGACGGCTGCAATTTGGAAGGCCTTGGTAGTTAAATTGGTTTGTTAAAGCTGTGAATTGTATATAGTTGGAATTTTTGATTGTTTTTCATTATCGGTGTTAATATGCATTCTCGTTTTTCTTTCTCTTTTGAATTACATTTCGGCTATCCTGCTGTCCTGTTACATGATTGTTATGCATTAGATTTCTATGTTTACAGTCCGTAAAGCTTCTCGCGCCCAGGATGGGTATTTCGAAGCTTCATCATTATACAATTCAGAAAAGAACTGCCGAACAAAGTCAGGAAACCTACCTTCAACAATAGCAGTCCTGGCTTTGCGCATCAGCTCTAGCTGGTAAAATACATTATGCAAAGTTAACAAATGAGCACCAACGGTCTCCTTCGCTGCCAAGTGAAAAATAAAGGCCCTTGTAATGCCCATTCCACCTTCCGATTTCGGCCTGCAAATTGGGCAACCACAATCCTTTTCAACTGGAGAAAAGTCATCCGAGTATCTCTTATGGCGCAAATTCATATTGCCTTTACTTGTGATAGCATTTCCAAACCTAGCAGTTCGTGTCGGATACACACAGTCAAAGAGGTCGGCGCCCAACGCAACAGATACAACCAAGTCCTCCGCATATCCAACACCCATGCAATATCGAGGCTTGTTCTGAGGAAGCAGATCAGTACATAAGGAAACAACTCGACAATATGATTCCTTATCCTCACCTCCAGACAGCCCACCAATGGCAATACCTGGGGTGTCCCGTTTTATCATTTCTTCGCAGCACTTTTGACGCAGTTCGTTGTCCAATCCACCCTGAATAATGGCAAATAAATTCTGTGAGTCAGGATTTTTATTTGCAGCTATACATCTATCCAGCCACCTGATACTTCTATGCATGGCTTCTTCCACTCTTGGACCAGTCGTCAAAGTAGCTACTACGTCGTCGAGTTGCATCATGATGTCTGATCCAATACTGTTCTGAAGCTCGATGGAGTGCTCTGGAGTCAAAAGCATGGGAGTTCCATCATGAGGACTCAGAAAATTGACGCCTTCCTCAGTGATTGTTGCAAGCTTGAGTAAGGACACCATCTGGAAACCTCCGCTGTCGGTAAGAATGTTCCGATCCCAAGACTGCAGCTTGTGCGCACCTCCAACTGCATCAAGCGTGTCTTTTCCTGGACGCAATCCGAGATGATACGTGTTATTTAGACAAAGTTTGCATCCAAGTTCTTTCAGCTGCTCGTAGGTCAGACCCTTGAGTGAAGCCTGCGTGCCTACTGGCATGAACATTGGTGTCTCGACCACGCCATGGGGTAGCGTCATGGTTGCAGCACGAGCCTTGGACTTGGAACATGTTGCTACCACTTCAAACTTCATAGCACGTCCATTATATATGGTAGAAGAAGAAACTGGCTTAACCAGAGACATTCTTTTCATATATCAAGCTTTTCAATCTATGATGACGGTGATAGTCTAGCGAAAATTTCATGCATATCGAGGAATAAATTTACTCTCTGACTGCCTATATTTGGGGCTTTGACTTCCTAACCTGGGAGACGGGCAGATGTATTGTAGGAGTTTCAATGTCTTTTAAGAGGAAGACCGTTGTTATATCAGGGAGTCCTGCTGTCAATAGAGGTCCTTTTGTTAGCGCTCCTCAAGCAGTACCTACTAGAGGAATTGGGGCAGTGTCCACACAAGCTGTTACGGACAAGAGCATTCAGATCATACAGAACCACGGCGGGGTACGACCTTCACTGCAAACTTCGACACCTACGATTTCTACTGGAAGTGATTCGCTTGATAAGTTACTGGGTCATGGCGGAATTCCATTAGGTACCATACTGCTTGTGGAGGAGTCAGGAACTACCGACTTTGCGAGCATAATTCTCCGCATTTTTGCTTCACAGGGCATTATTCATGCTAGATTGAAGAGCCCGAGTATCAGGGCACCTACAAAGGTGGTTGTAGTTGGCGTTGATCATGGTTGGGGTAACGAACTCCCTGGCCTGTATTATGATAAAAAGCAGGCGGTGAAAGCAAAACGTGAAGAAGTTGAATCAAAGATTACTGTTGGCAATCTGGTGCATGGTGTATCGACAACTACAGCTCAAGCAAGGGTAGGTTCGGGAGCAAATATGAAAATTGCTTGGAGATATGCCATGAACTCAGACGAAGGCAGTGATTCCAACAGAGCGTCAACGGGCTCTCCTGACTACCGCTCAGATTTCGATATGACTTCAAGGTTGCTGCCTCGACCATCTGGTTCGGAAATTGAATATATATCTGTGCAGTCTTTGCCGCGCATTGTTACACGGCTGAGAGAGCTCGCACTATCAGCAGATGAATCTGGGACTTTGATCCGGGTGGTAATCCCATCACTATTGAATCCTATGATTTATGCATCATCCTCGAGCCTTCCTAGGAACCTGATTCCCTTCTTACATGGGCTTAAACTCTTATGCGAAGAATTCTCGTCTGTGCTTTCTGTCGCAATCTCGCTTCCATTATTACTGTACCCGAGGGATAGTCCTGTGATTCACTGGGTTGAACATGAATCAGATGGGATTATACACTTAGAAGCTTTTGCCAGCGAAGTGCAGCAGCCTTCCAAATCCAACAGTGGAGAAGGAAAATCTCAAGGACTTTTGCACGTGTACAAGCTGCCGGCGTCAAGCGAAAGAGGGTCAATGGAGACTAGGCTTGGTGAATACGCCTTTCGTGTGGGACGTCGCGAGTTCGATATCCATTATTGGAGCATCCCAGTGGACGAGGAAGAAGAGGTCCCTGCAACTGGCCTCGAGTACTGAATTGCGGGATATCTCAAATCCGCTCCCATTAGATCAATTTTGTATAGGACTGGCTGCGATTTGGATGGATGTATTGCAAGACTTTACTTCAGGATGAGATTTAAATTATTCTCAAATTGGAACTGCTATGTACTTGAGTACGCATTAATATTTGGCATCAACAGATAATGAACACACCTGCATATCTGCAGCTATCATATGTAACTGCCCGACAGTGGTCCAGACCGCGTTGGCCGAACAGAGCGGGCATTTTGGCCGAAATCACCGATTAGCAAACAATCAGATATAAACTCATGAAGTTAATCGAAGAAATAGTTTCATAGCCGCGACCGAAGATGGCGCTTTTGAACTCGTAGAGACCTCGTAAAGAACGCTTCACTCGGTTACTATCTTAGGTTCTTCCGGCGGTACTTCCCCCATACCTGCGGCGTCACACTAGTAAAGTGACAAGCGAAATCGCAACTTGATCTGATAACGTTTTCGAGCCAAATCGTCTGCCGAGTCCTGGAGCTGGTGTATGGGAACCAACCAGCTTCTCATAGACGTATAACTGAGACGCGGCACTTCAAACACAGGTTTTATTTTTGGCTGTTCATGGAGAGTTCCTTTTAAGGACCTTTCTGAGCTATTTCTAGCCAGGAACTCCTGTGGTCAATATTTTGGTCAAAGAACTGCACGGACACTGAAATCAACGCATTCAATCTCAGAGCACTGCCATGGTTCCTAGTATTATTGTGAGCTCCCAGGAGGAGCATAGTACTTCAGAAGCCTCGTCGCCTCGACGTGGGCCTCCTAAGCTGAACAAGATGATCAAGCTTCCCGCGAACACAAAGCAGAGGCTTGTCCGGATTATAAACAGGACTCTGTTCCCGTCATTTTTGTTTCCCCAAGGAGTCAGCTTTCATGGTGTACAGGATGGATACCACCACGACAGCCAGTTGGGTCAAACCTCCAGCGCTCTTGGTGAGGGTTTTGCTGTTGAAGGCCTTGCTGTACCTCACGCGATATATCAGTCATTGCACCATTCGCGGTCGGTTACGTCTCTCGTTTCTGTCGACACGTCGGCCAGTGGTCTATCAGGTGGGTCGTACCCACATCAACATGAGCAACATCATGTGCATCCCCAGATGCTACGCGCAGATAGTACATATCCTCTAGCGAGATACAATTCGTGGTCGACGCATTCCTCGTCTACAAGGCGGAGGACGAAGACGAAGCCGGGCTCCTATTTTGGCGATATGGAAAGCGCAGTATGGGCGGAAGACGACGAATCCGGTGTTGCTTTTCTCACCGAAGAGCCTGACGATTTTGTGGATGGCAGAGACAAATCACTGGATATTTTGCACGTACTTCCTGGTGAGCTGACAGATCAAATTTTTGGGTTTTTGGACTACAAGTCGGTGCTCAACTG
The DNA here is from genome assembly GCA_030563205.1 of Sugiyamaella marilandica. Lineage (NCBI taxonomy): Eukaryota > Fungi > Ascomycota > Dipodascomycetes > Dipodascales > Trichomonascaceae > Sugiyamaella > Sugiyamaella marilandica. Next base: position 783,399 of record JAKUBH010000002.1, on the reverse strand, counting down.
CCGTCAGGTGTCCAAATGTTGGAAAACTGCGGTGGACAGTAACGCAGTATGGCGTAGATTGTATCAGACAACTCCATACTGGAAAGCAATCGACTATCTGCCAGACACTCTCAATTGGAAGGAATTGTTTAAGACCAGGTATTTGCTGGGAAAGCGTTGGGAGGCAGGAGAAGTGACTCCTAAGACATTGGCTGGCCACTCTGATAGTGTGTACTGTGTTTATGTTGACGAAGCAAAAATCATCACAGGATCGCGAGACAGAGCTATCAAGGTATGGAATTCCGAGTCTGGGAAGCTGTTGCACAGTTTGGGCGGAATTGGTGATGATTCCTCCAGCAATGGCGTTGGTTCTGGACAAATTAGTCATACTGGATCGGTGCTATGTCTCGCCGTTGATGGTGACATCATGGTTTCAGGGTCGAGCGACTCGTCGTGCATCATTTGGCAGCTTCCCCGGTACAAACCTATTAAACAGGTCTATCGACATTCATCCGGTGTGCTGGATGTGTGCATAGAGAAGGACTATATGATCTCTTGCTCCAAGGACAGCACGATTTCAGTGTGGGAGCGGCATTCTCCGAACTATGCGCTTAAATACAGGCTGACGGGCCATTTGGGGCCTGTTAATGCACTGCACGTTAAGGGAGACCATATATTTAGCGCTGGTGGAGACGGCATTGTCAAAATGTGGGACATCCGCACTGGAGTATGTGTGCGAGATTTTGTAGGACATTCTCGAGGACTTGCCTGTGTTCAGGTTTCAGAAGACGGCAAAAGAGTTGTTAGTGGTGGTAACGACAAGACAATTAGAGTTTGGGATATCGAGACTGGTAACTGCTTATTTGTGTTAGAGGGACATCGGTGTCTTGTTCGGTCTCTGCATGTCTTTTCCAACAGGATCATATCTGCTTCGTATGATCAAACTATCCAGATCTGGGACCTTGACAGTGGCCGTTTGATATCTAACCTCACGGGATGGCATGGAAGCTGGATTTTCAGTGCGAAGTCGGATTGTCGCAGGATAGTGTCAACTTCTTTTGGAACAAAGCCGGTAATTCTTGACTTTTCCGAAGGGCTGAACAAACAATATTTAAAGTGCATTAAAGCTTAACCAGCTATAATGAATCGTGTATGACTGTATAAAGAATTTTAAAAATCATGTTGCGTTACATGTAGTGGTATGTGAAAGAAAATTATGACGGGTTCTAACATTATATGGGGGTAAATGAGATTATTTTCCAGTGATAGCTGGACGCTTGCGGAGAGTCCTGGTTTTAGTTTCTGAAAGGTATTTAACACCACTCTGAATCAGATAAGCAAATGAACCCATTGCTCGGAACACTGCCAAGGCTGCCACAGACCAGAGAATAATCTTAAGATAGACGTTGTTGTTTGTCCTATCAATGCCAAAGATCTGGGTCATGATCATGGCAAGGAGCGCATTGGAGATCATCCATACCAGGACCACTCGGGTTCGAATCTCTCTATAGTAGTCCTGGGCAATGGTCACTGCATTAGGACTCGGCTCAGGAACCTTCGTTCGCTCTCTGAGATTGTGCAGAGCTTCTTCATAGCCACTGTCTATATCAAGCTGCTCAGATGGAATTTCAATTTCGACCACGTCCTTTCCAGCTTCAGTCTTGACCACAGCTGAACCAAGATCCATCTTTTGCTCGTTGTCACCCTTTGTTCCCCACGTCACGTCATGGGTGTTACAGAACGCATATATCTGAAGTGTGCAAACATAGCTAGGAAGCAACAAGAAGTATTGCAAACTGGAAGTCACGATATGCCAAGGATCAAAGTAGAGGATCGACATCAGGGCATAAAGGCCATATGTCGAACAAAGAGAAACCACGATCGTGGTAAAGACGTTGTTACCAATCGATGCCCCTTGACCGGACTGTACAAGAGTCGCAAACACAAAATATAGACCGCATCCGGTTGAATAAGCAGTTACGACGGCCAGTAGTACCATACTTGTTGTGAAGAGCCCATTCGCTCCCTGAGGGCGATTTCCTAGAGAAAGGATGAACTGGGCTGCGATCACCGAAATAAGGATGTACTTGAAAATAAGAAACAGATACAGAGCCCCGTTATTGGGAATGACCACAGGTTGGGACCCTGCTAGAGACCCAGCCACGAAATAGAAAGCCAAGTAGTAATTGGCTAGCGAAAAGAATGTGAATGCCAACTGAATAAACTGGTAGATGAATTCGACATGCAGAAAGAATTTCCTCGTGAAAGAGTGGTCAGTCTGCCAAATCTGCCTAAAATGGGTCAACGAGTAAATCGCCGCAAAAAGAGCACCATTGAGCCATCGTCGTCGCTGGCTGATAAACTCAGGCACAGTGTCGGGAACATCAGTTTCTCCAGTGGCGGCCCGAACATACCGAAGGACCCACTTTTCAGACCTTTTAGCGACCAGTTCCCAACATAGAATACGATCTTCAGCGAGGTACATATTCGATGTAAATACATCGGCATTATTGCCATGCAGAAACTCGCCTTTGAAATACGAGTTGAGAGGGCCCGTCCCATCAGGACCATTCTTTAGTGCTCTGTATCTGTATGCCGACAGAGCTCCCGGAAGAACGGATATATAGCCAAAGGCACTTTCCAATGGCTTGTCCAGAATATTGGACATTTTGTATTCAAAATTTTGAGCAGCCACGAGAGGGTTTAGCAAACTGATGCCTCCTGGGCCTAGCATTGCTTTGATTTCACCACAAGCACCTGCAACGTTCGAGTCACTATCGAACGCCTTCCAAAGATGGTAGATTGTGCTGTTTCCGGGGCGGGTGCCAACATCCAACAAGACGCAAACATTGGGATTGAGAAGAGGACAAAACGCGTTGAACAACCATCGATGTGAATTGATCTTTTTCTGATTTTGCTCTTTGAGACAGAACAACATCTGAACAGGAACGATACCCCTCTCTGCTCCTTGAAACTTCAGGTCTGCATCCAGTGAAACTTGCGTGGTGTATTCAAATATGTGTGCTTTGACCTCCTTACCATTGACATAATTCTTTGCGATGCCATCCTGGTACACACCCATGGACGCCAAAACGTCCAATACGCGGGGATGGATTTTGGATCGTCCGTCAGACACAATTGTAACGACAACTTTCTTCCAGCCATCTTTACCCCACATTCGGCTTTTGTTCCGGGAGCACAGGAAGGCTATGTTCTTCATAACTGCGTGCATTGTACGAGTGAAAGAAATCTCGTCTTCGTTGAACATAGTCACACAGATGCACAGCTGGATCTCGCGCTCATATATGGCTGGACGTAAAGTGAATCCGCCTTCCGCAAAGTTATCGGGATCAGAAGTGCAAGCAGTATACCTCATGTATACGAATTCGTCATTATCCCTTCTCGGCAAGAAGCTGTAAAGCTTTGTTGGAACAGGACAATCGAGAATAAGGTTGCCCCGCACAAGTTTGACTTCTTTGCGAGTCATCGACTTGTGTCTTCGTGGATGAGCTTTTTCAGGGAGCTCAAACTTATTGGTGCTCAGAGTGGCTTGGCTTGATACTGTAGACTGCGCATCATCGTCAGTCAAAGCAATTGGGTCTCCTTCGACCTCAATATAGCTTCGTCCATCCTCATCTTCGCCAAAGTCAGACTCAGAGTATCGAGCCTCCACAGGACGACCATAAGCAGGGTGCACAGGCTGCATAGCCGGAGGATGCGGTGTAAATGAAGCAGGTGGTTGAGGCGGATATGACAAATGGGGCAACGGGCCGTATGGATCTTCTTCTCCGTCATCAGAATCATCGATGGTGATTACAGACTCGGCCTCGCCAATTATGTCCACAGGGTCTGGAGGTGGATATCTAGTAGACCTGCCATATGCTGCGTTGAAATTGGGCTGAGGAGGAACAGGTATAGCGGTATTGTTATAATTATGGGCTCCCAACGAAGGAGAAGACACATTAGACTCTGTCACGGTTGGAGTTCGGTCTCTGAGGGGAGACTCCAGACGAGTCCATTCGGTCCGGCCACCGTTGAACTGGTTTAGTCGAGTTGGAGACGAACCTCTAGGAGTACCATGTACGGAGGGACTACCGGGATGAGTTGGACTACCCAAGCGAGCTGGGCTTCTCGTTGAAGATCCTGGGGAATACGGATTTGCCAGGTCATCTGTATTAGCACTGCCATTGCACACAAATAGAATTGTCCTTACCAAGATAGTAGTTCTGCCTGGTAGGGGAAAAAGCTAGTGGAGGAGGCGACTGGACAGTTGCCCCACCAGGAACTTCTGGCAAGTTGCGCTTTCGTGGGGTATCAGGGTCCATGAATAGTGTCCGTCGTCAGTCTGAAGTAGTGTATGGGACCTGCGATGATATTTATACGATCACTTGGTGTGTTTGTTATTCTGCAGCCTATTTTGGATAGCCGAAGGCGATCTCATGCAGCTCATCAGCCGTGTGTTTCAAGCACTCCAGCCCAACCTGAGACTTTTCAGAGACCAGTAGAAACTGGAAACAAACAAATCGAAAATCAGTTCCAAAAATGAAACTGAGATGTAGTATGGTTAATTGGATTGAAAGCAAGATATAGCATTAAGTCGCAATCTGCGATACCAATGGGGTCTAATAGGCGGGGACTCACCGGAGTCGATTGAAGATGCAGTGAACGGTGAATAAGAGCTAATATACCTGGTACTTAACTAAAATAGAGTAGCTGGAACATATAAACACATTATTCCTACGTTGTTACCATGTTTGCGCTAAAATGGGCTTTTGGTTTCAGCCGAGATGTCAGTCATCTCAGAAATCTAAGCCTCACGAAAGTTCATCTAAAAGGTGCGTTTTTGTCACTTGATTTTTGTACGTAGGGTTTTTATGAAGTCAGTGTCGTGTTTGCAGTTGCGAAGACAACCGAGACGGCTGCTGAGCTATTCTCGAGTACTAAGGTCTACCCAAGAGCCTAATACTGATAATGGGACTGCACGCCATGGCTACGACCCAAACAAGCCTCGAAAGCCCTTGAGTAGAATAGCGCTTGGATCGGATCCAGCCAAGCTGGAGAAAAAGATCCGCACCAAACAATCCACTGGATTTATTAACTGGAAGGCTGCAGGTGGATTCCTTGTAGTTGGAGGTGTGCTGACATGGTTTTTTCAGAAAGAAAAGGCCCGTGTGGAGCTTCGGAAGCAGGAGCAAGCGAACCTTTCAATTGGAAAGCCAAATATCGGCGGTCCTTTCAATCTGGTAGACCACAATGGCCACCAATTCACGCAGGATGACCTGCTCGGAAAGTTTTCGCTTATCTACTTTGGATTCTCGATGTGTCCTGACATCTGTCCGGACGAATTGGAAAATATGGCGCATATTCTTGACGATGTCAACAAGCCAGGAGAAGAGCAGAAGCTGCGTCCAATATTTATTACCTGTGATCCCCATAGAGACACTCCCGAAGTTCTGAAGGCGTACCTTGCTGAATTTCATCCGGATATTTTAGGGCTGACCGGATCATACGATGACATAAAAGCAACCTGCAAGGAGTACCGGGTGTATTTTTCGACGCCTAAGGATCTCAAGCCAGGAGACGAGTATCTTGTCGATCACTCGATCTTCTTCTATTTAATGGATCCGGAGGGCAAGTTCATCGAAGCGCTGGGCAAAAACTACTCTCCTGAACAGGTCAAACAGCGCATCAAGGACCATATGGATGCGTGGGTGCCATCGTCGCAGCGTGACAGCCGGTGGTGGTGATATACACATTGTAAATCACATTGTAAATACCTGGAATCGGACGTGTCAACTGTAAATATATCCCGTCACACTATTTCGAATGTGACATTATGTCTTACTTTATTTTTGTCATTTGTTAAACTCAATTCATTAAATATCTTTTAACTTGTCAGACATCATCGTGTGAAATAGCGCTGCTATCTAAGATCCATTAACAAGAGAGCTTAATTTCAAGCATCTACATGAAAAGAAGGTTAAGTACAGTGGTTATTAGAACGTGATATCTATATCTATAAAGTACATGACATCTTATAATATCACTGCAAGAAACAAATTGTCACGTTTACCATGACATACATGTCTCTGTCTAGTAGAATGTCACATCCTTGCCCGTCGCGATAGTCAAGCAGAGCCAGAAAACAAGTTGAACCATGCAACGGTGTCGTTGAATGCCTTTTCCTTAGCGAACTTGACAATAGGCTTGCTAACGTCGCCCCGTACAGAGAAGCCATGCTCGACGCCAGAAGAATAAGTGGTGTGGTAGGTAGCACCAATCTCCTTAAGAGTCTCCTCGGTCTGTTTTCGCAACTCCTCGGTGTAAATCTGGTCAGTCTCTGCACCGCTAATGAGCAGTGGACCCTTGATGGCCCTGATCTCGTCAATGGAAACAAACGACGGATGTGCAACCGAGGCAGCCTGGATCTTGGCCTCATCGAGCAGTCGCACACTATACTTAGCACCGAAGCAGTAGCCAATTGAGCCAATGAACTTAGGCTTGTATTCCTTAACAATGGCGTCGTACACTTTCAGTACGATGGGCTCGGTGACCTCAAGTCCATGGTAAGGCAGCCACTGGGTCATCAAATTATGACCCTCGGGAGGGTTCAATGGCACCGCATCGCCGTTGAAAAGATCCGGCACGACAACGTAGTAGCCACGCTCAGCATACTGGTCAGCAAGCAGCTGGACATTGATGAACTTATGGCCAATGATATCGGTAAGGATAAGGATGAGCTTCTCGCTTGCGACTGCTTTGTCGCCAACAACGTAGGACTCAACACCGTCCAATTGGATCAACTCGCCCTTGGATTCGCCAGTATGACGGAAACCACGCGCACAGCAGTCAGAAGGAGGATTGGAAGCCATTTGTAGAGGATCTAGCTGCTTTGGAAGTGTGTTTGAAGTCTAGCAAGCGGCGGTATTTATACGTTTGCCGACGATTTGCCGGAGCCCCGATGGGTTATTTAACTCCGATCGAATTGCGCGCTAACTCCGCCGCATCGCATATGCAATGTCGTATAATACGCTTGCGAAGAGGAAGTTCTAGAAGGGCAGTTTCCAGTAATCCTGCTGATAACTTTTTGAAAATTCCCTGTAATCAAACAGACTGTTATTTGAAAAAAAAAACATCGATAGTGATGGTGTCTTTTCTTCTTTTGTAATAATATATTTTCCACAACTACACGCATAGTCCGGCTACGATAGTGACTTAAATCAGGATGTGACTCTGAGACAGCTGTGCCACATGGGCAGGCACCATGAAGGCACAATGAGCATAGTTTATTACAAACCACTCGGCACGAACCGAGCGGAGATAACTAGTTCTTACCGGCACCGGCTCGGAAATAAATGATATCACCGTCCTCTACAACATAATCTTTGCCCTTTTGCATGAGCTTACCACCGGCGCGCACGGCAGCGTCGTCGCCTAGCTCCATCAGGTCCTCGTACTTTGTGACCTGAGCCAGAATAAACGTGTTCATGAGATCGTTGTGGATGACGCCAGCAGCTTGAGGCGCCTTCGTACCCTTACGAATGGTCCACTCGCGGACTTCGTCAGGACCACAGGTGAAGAAAGAGATGAGGTTCAGAGCATTCCGCATAGTGGTGATGATCTTGGGCAGCGAGCTCTGCGTGCCGATTTCCTTGAGATACTCTTCGCGCTCCTCGTCGGACTCCATATGAGACAGCTTTTCCTCCAGACTCACAGAGATGGGGATAATGACATCTCCTGGCGAGTACTCGTCGATCCACTGCTTTATGCCGAGCAGATGCTTGTTCTTCTTGCGCACGTAGTCGCGCTCAGACAGATTTACCAGATAGATGGCTGGCTTTGCGGTCAGCAGCAGCATCGAGTTGATGATCTCGACTTCCTTTGTCGACCAAGTGCCGTTGGCAATTCGCTTGCCATCCTCGAGGTACTGGATAATTTTTTTCACAATCTCGGCCTCCTCCTTCTTAGCCTTGACCTCGAGGCTCTGGCCGCCTCGTTTGGTGAGCTTCTCGACACCCTCGAGATGCTTCTCGGCAAACTCGATGTCTTTGAGACGCAGCTCGTCAAGAATGATCTGTAGATCGCGAATAGGATTGACGTCACCCTCGATATGAATGATCTCAGCATCGTCGAAGCATCGCACTACCTGGTAGATGGCGTCCACGGCCCTGATGTTTGCCAGGAAGGCATTTCCAAGTCCCTCTCCCTTGGATGCACCTTTGGTTAATCCAGCAATATCGAACACCGTGATATGCGCAGGAACCTCAGAAGCTGGCTTGTACTTTTTGACGAGCTCGTCAAACCGCGGAGAAGGAACTATCACACGGGCCTCCTCAGGCTCAATTGTGGCAAACGGATAGTTGGCAGGATTTCCCAGCGGGCATCGAGTAATGGCCTGGAAAAACGTCGACTTGCCGACATTGGCCAATCCAACGATACCACTCTACCGTCAGCAATTTTATCTCGAACAACAGTTCTGTGCACAGAGCAGCTAGCGACTGCCACTACTCACCTTGAGGTTGTTTCCTGGACGACCCAGTAGGATCTTTTCTTCCTCTTTGACCTTCTTGGGGGGCATATTCTGATGTGAAAAATCGACTACGCCCTAATCTGTACCATTCCCCCTGTCGAGAGGCACCCCTGCCCATAGTCCTAACCCTATACCGGTGGGCAACCGAAGCTACGCAGGCACTACTACGAAAGGGCTTTTTTTTATTTCCCGGTTTCCTCGGAATCGTCACATCGTATTAAAATGCACTAACAAGAACAACCATTGGCCGTTTCGGTCGGCGCACTGTTGTCTATGCTGACGTCAATGAGCTCGCTCTCCTCGCGGTGGGAGGTCTCGAGTCCCGGCAACTCCATAGCGACCTTCTTGAACAGGTTCTTGACGTTGTAGCCTGCCTTTGCACTCGTTTCTATAAAGATAATGCCCACTTCTTTTGCTTTTCCCTCGCCTTCTTCGGCCGTCACCTCGCGCTTGTCGGTGAGATCAGTTTTGTTGCCCACCAGCACGATAATCACCTGAGACCCTCGCTCGGCTTTGACGTCGTCGATCCACTTCGAAGCGTCTAAGAAAGACTGGCGGTCTTGACGTTAGCAAGTCAACCCTCTCCGTACTTCGTGCGAAACTTACTGGTGATGTCGTACACCACTACTGCCACATTAGAGTCTCTGATGTAGGAAGGGATAAGAGTTCGGAACCGTTCCTGGCCCGCCGTGTCCCACAGTTGCAGGCGAATTGTCCTGTCAGGAAGGTACATTGTCTGAAAATGTCAGCAATCGAAAACACTACCAGTCCTAGCTTACCTTGGACATAAAGTCGATGCCGATGGTTGCCTTGTACTGAGCATCAAACGAGTCGTACATGAACCGGGACAGCAGCGAAGTCTTGCCGACTGGCGTTAGTTGGGGTTACCACAGGGGTGCATACCACTCTGCTCGCCGAGAAATACCAGTCTGGGTCAGTCACGCTTCCAATAACATGTGTACTTACTTGTATTTCTCTACTACGTCCGTTCGCTCGGCCATTGTGTTGTTGTTAAGATGTGCTTTTCATTTCACTTATGGCGGCTCAACACTGTTGCACAGCCGTGCGCAGCGAGTGTATAAGGGTGAATGGCAAAATACAGGAGATAGTTTCAGCACAACGAGGTCACACGAAAGGCTCACAGCATGTAACTTTCCAATCAACACATGGTAGACTTTCTCGGAATGTTATCTTATTGGCTCAATTTAATTCTTTCATTTCTGTAACAGTTCCAATTGACGCTCATAGTACACATCTACTTATAGTGCATAATGCAATATATCTCGTTAGCGACTGGCAGAAACTTGTTTGCCAGTGTCTGCCTCAACTGCGCAGCAGTTGCCACAGTGCGATGGAGTCGCAAGACGAAACGAGAATCTGAATCTTTCACAAATCAATTATATCTAGTCGACGTTTTCGCGACTCCGTCGCGCTGCGGCAACTGCTGCGCAGTTGAGGCGAGGATATTTGATGTGTGCAGAATAATACTGCCGTACTAAATTCTTTCTAAAGTCTGAATTATTGTCAAATTAAAGAACTAGAAACTCATTTGCCGGCTGCGAAGGAGTTACAAAGCCCTGCAGTTCCATGTGACATAAGTTCGTCGAGAGGTTGGTTGTTCGCTCGACTTGGCTCTTCCGTTAATACAATTCATCGTTCGTAACACACATCGAACTATAGTAACATCGTGCATAATTCATAATTCACATTCACATTCACAAACACATCAAAATAGTTCTATCGCTAGTCACAATAATATAATAAATATCACTTGTGGCGCTCCTCTGCCGCCCGACGCACCTTTGCCTTCATGTCGAGGTCGTCTTCGTCGGCCCGGTCACCACCACTGCTGCCGGCACTGGCGCTTTCTACTGTGCCCAGACGCTGCGTCGTTCCAAACCAACCGCCTTCGTCGCACATGAGTAGCTCGTCTGTAGAGGCACCAAACCCAGGTCCATTGTAGATATCGTCAGCCAGCTGGCGACCAGAGTGTCCAAAAGGATCTAGATCGACCACCTCCTTCTCAAGAGTCTTACAGAGATCCCAAAACTGGCGGTCATGCTCAGAATGCACGTTGTGGGTGAGTTCATGACAGAGCACCTTACGGATCTCCTTGTAGTTGCAGTAGCCCTCGTAGTCGTCGGTGCGCAGACGCAGCTGGATCATCTGGCCCCTGCTGGTGTTCAATCCCAGCAGCCGGTGTGAGTGCGACGTGCTGGATGCTGGGTCTAACTCCGACAATACCCCCACAGACCATTTGTACTTCTCCATGATGGCACGTATCCCGCGGTCGTCACGCAGTTTCTCCAAAATAGCCTTTGACTTCTCCGGGTGTGGCAATCCAGGCAGCGGAACAATCTTGTGAAACGTATAGATAGATGACGGCGGTGTCGCCACGCGCCGGGGTTTTCGCATCAACGCCTTCTGAGCTTCTTGCATCCGCATGTGTTTGGCCACCATCTTGGCTCGAGAGCTTTCAGACTGCTGCATCTCTGATATCTTGGCCGATGGCGTTCCCATCAGCATGATACGGCTGCGGGAGCGTTCGGTAGGCAGCACTTCTGAGATGGTGACTGACTGGGGGTCCTTATAATTATCGAGCTTGATGACAGGCACTCCAGGGGCAATAAGCTTGACGAAGTCGGCTGCCAGCTGTGTTTCCTCTTCTATACGAGAAAATAGATCATGCACTGACAGATCATCGTCAAGAACCAGGTCGTGAGTCTGGCCTCTATATGCTAAGGTTAATTTCATGCTGGCGAGTAGTAGATTGGTAAGTGCCTCTGCCGCGAAGTGGGCCTAATGATTATAAATGGCACTATCGTATATGTTCACGTGACAAGGTCACGTGGATACTGCGCATGGGACGGTCAAGTGCATGCAGACAGACTTATAAATAGGCTGAATATGAGTATCAACGAATAATCTATCTACAAAAAAACGATTCATATTTGAAAAGGTATTTTGCATGAAGAAGCTTAAGTGAACAGCTGCAGGGTCATTGCTATATGCGGAGAGTTGCATGAGCATCTGGTAGCAGGTATGTTGTGGCTGCCCGTGTGTTGACAGTGGGTACAGTAGAGAGTTCGCTGCAAAAAGACAACCGCTTTAGACGGCGTGGTGGAGGCGGGGAAATTACGTACAGGTGAATTTCTTCGCAAATGAGCCTTTTGGATCTTCTTGTTACATAAAAAGTTAATTTAATGTGAAATCTTTTTGCCAGTCAAAAAAATGACTGCCTTTATCAGTAAAGTTTGTAAAGTGATACATGCTCACCGCGCTTGTCAGACTGCGCTATATTCATTTCCCATTTCAACCATAAACAATTATATACAAATATAGTTATGATATTTAACGTAATGAAGTCATACGAAGCAACAATAAAACGTTAGGAAAGTAGACTGTTGACTGTTCTACGTGTTACGACGCTATGTTTCAAAGACTAGTAGCTTTTAAGTAGCGTTCATTTTTAGTAGTCTTTCAAAGTACTGATTGAATTATCTGGTGCAGTGCCATATGAGTCTGCCTTGACATTTATTTATAAGACAAAAGAAGCTCTTTCGGCTGTAGCACACAGTGACTGAAGATTGTGGTAGATACATGTATGGAATTGAAAGCAGTACCTGATTTGACATTTGCTTATTTGAATCCTTAGCAATAGAAGGAAAGCTTTGCTTGCTGTGATTTGCATATGGTGAGAGCTCCTTATATAATTGCCTGGGATCCACAATAACTTGACGAAGTCTTGTATATTGCTGACTCGATGTATTCGCAAGGTACCAAAAATCACTTCATATTATAGCATAATCAGTCTGAAAGGTTGTGCGAGCCCCTAAAATCCATAAATACTGCCATTATTGTTGGTACAACGAGTTGTTTTTTCGCACATATTGTTAATGAACTAGTGAATACTAACATCTCAAGCCTCAATAGTGATGTTACTCTATTTTTGACCGACTTGTTCAATAGAAATCTGCATCACAGAGGTAGCCGTTGGCATCGGTGCGAGGGAACAGCTGCCGCGCAATTGAACTACGTAAGATGGCACAGACGTGAGTCATCATGGAGTTTAAACGGTTAGTGTAATTGGCATGTATGAGCGCAAACTCAAACCTCAACTTGGCAGCAGTTGCTAAAGCGCAACGGATTCGTGTGAAATGAGCCTCTTTGGCATATTCAGCAAATGCGTCTCTCACAACATTCCTGCTGGAAAGCGTTTTCTTATAGAACTCTTTTCCGTTCAGTGGATTGAAATATAACTTGGTGTCAAAGTTTTGTCGATTGCATATCATACAGAAGCCACACAAGCACCCACTCTGATGGTGCCATAGAAATAACAATAAACATCATCTATCAATCTATAAGATCACCCACTTAAGACGATAATCATCCGTTGAGCGAACGACGGACGATTTCTAATGCTCGGTCAAATCAACACGCAAAAAACTCCGAGAATGCGTATCACCCTCTCGACGTCTGCATATCTGATATTTTTCACGCACGTACTGCAGTCATGTCCCCACTTTTAACGCAGGATCAATGCAGCCTCCATAATAAAACTCCTAAAAAATTACAACCGTACGTCATGCAGCGAAGCAAAAAAATGAATACCGCTATTATTTGATTAAAACGGTAATTGAAACGTTAATGTCAATCCAGTAATGATATAGTCCACGAACGGTCGAGCTAGATATGACTAGTAGTCACTGATAACGCTCGTTCGGTACTATGCTGCGTAACTTCACAGTTGATATATGAGCTCAAAGCAACGTCTACAAGTATCGTCTGCACCTATATATGACATAGCATCAATCAACATAAAACTAGTTATACAGCAATGTCTATCTAGTTACAAATGGTCCTGTCTAGATATCGCGTCAAAATCTTCTAGTTACCTGCTAGGTCAAAATCTAACCACGGTTGGTTTCTGGTGCCACACCTGTAATCGATCTAATCGCGGCTGCCCGTAAGTCTAGCGGAGATAGCGTCCCGTTGGGGGTCAGGACAAGGGATTTTTGTCTCCAATCTTGGTTGGTGTCATCCAGGAGATGCAAGCATACTTGGTGGCATGCAAGAGTACTTCACGGTATGCCACTAACTGCATCGTATTGTACACGCAGGTGGGTCCTGCCGCGCTGCTCCGTGCTCAAGTCTGGCACACAATGTCCCAGTCAGGTCTCGGAGCATGTGGGTGCGGGCCAATGCGAGATTAAGTGGTGCGATCTGGCGCCACAGCGACGATAGGTGCGACCTAAAGTAGGGTTCGTAGCCGCCATTTGCATTGTGGTTGCGGGTTTGGCCGTTCGTCTCGCACAATTGGGTGAGTCGCAGAGGAAAAGGGGGGACTTAGGCGAGCCAATTTCGGGGCCATGCTTGTGACAGCCGGTGAGAAATCTGCCCGCACGCTTCCTACCTTGAACTAGTAGCCGTCCTATTCGGTCGACTTACATGTTTACATTAAAGGTTTGTTGCATTGGTGTGCACTAGTGGTTGCAAGCTATGTGCATGGCTGCGCGTCGGGCTAAGCTATGCACCGGGCAAATGCATCCTGCTGCACTGGGGGCACACTTCTCGACGAACCAATATGGCACCGCTACTGCACACCTGTCAAAGCCAGCCGGTCGGATAGCACTCAACAGTAGCTTCCCGTTCGTGGCAGTTACGGCAGTCTCGCCGCGACATTAGCGACTGCTTTGGCGCGTTTCTCTGGCGCCGTGCAGCAGTTGTGCTGACAGGCAAGGGTCAGGTACAGGCGCACGCGGTGAGCCCCAATCAGCCGGACTTATTCCTCAGTTGACTACACACTAATGGAGCAATATTCCCTTTTCGACAAGCGCGTACATGCATGGAAACTAGCTAGCCCCATGGGAGTGCATGCAGTACTGCCCAACTTCTATGACCCGATAAATGCGAGTCCGCTGCCCTAGCAGCTGTGTCCGCCATCGACGCAGGCCGGAGATCTGGAAACGATCTGCGCACTAACACCCTAGCGCCAGTCGATCACCGTTACGGCGCGCGCCAACCATATTATTAGAAGCGTGCATAAGGGGTCACAACGTTATTTTTTGCCCAATAAGGGGGCGGGTGTCAGATATCGTCCGCAGAAGACCATACACAAACACAACACACGACGAAACAAGCACAGAATGCAGCCCACGCAGCCGCTATGCGCGGCACACTACTACAACTGGCCAGGCAACATCAGATGACGTTGTTGTAGAGCAGCCGTGTGTCTAGCTCCCGGCCAGCTCAACTCAGCCTTCCACCACCAGTCCATACATTCATACCGCTGTGGCTAAGGCCTCTGCCACTCATTCTATTCTGTACGCTATTCTTGGTCTACTTCTGTTGAGTCTTCTACTACATCACTATGACATTTAATACTCTTTTCCAATTACTCTTGCGAGCACAGCACACGGCTGATGCCCCACACTGCTGCGGGCATCAACGGTGGCGCATGGCTGTGGTCTGGCATCCAGCACGGCTGTGGCGCCAGTGCCGCCTAGCGCCATCGGGGCCCATATGTGGAGCGCGCAGCCACGGCCATTCTCAATCGGAGTGCGTCCATGCAGCGTGTCAACCTGCATCCCACATGGACAGCCATGGGCGTGGACGTTCTCGGACCCCGTGCAGCATGATGCAGCTAACAAGGGACAAGCGCGGCTGGAGGGGGGGGGGACGCAACCTGTGGTGTGCTTATCCCAAGCGAAATAGGCGCATTCAACTAGCTTGTTGTTTTCATGCGCTTCGTACCGATTAGTAGCCCAGCTGACAGGTACAGAAATATGCCGTATGGAGGTGGGACTGAGCGCTGTCACGCTGCCGATAGGCGCCGATTGGTCGCCGATTGGGTGTCGCGGTTATCGTTCAACAGGATGGAGGCGCGCCGCGTTGCTAGTGTCGTGCCTCTGCTGTGCTTCTGCTGTGCTTCTACTGCGCTGTTGGTGGTCTGGTGATGGGATGCTGGATGCCGCTGCTGCTGCCGCTGTTGCTGCTTGTACTGCCAATCTGCCGCGCTGTTCCTGCCGTCCGGTGTGCATTCGGGGGTGCGTTCGGGTTACTCCTGTTTCAGGCAGGCCTAATGTGATGCACCCCTGGGCCCTAATATCTGCCGTGCCTGGATTAATTAAACATTGCTTTTTGAGCATTTGCTTTTGCGATCGCCATGCATGAGACGCCACCCTAACAGCAGTGGTCCCACCAGATGACAGCTAGGAACCTTAACGCCAAGGTCTTTTTGACAGCCCGGGGGCCGCCAATTAGCGATACAAATACCGGTTCTGCTGTGCCGAGTCTGTGCAGTCCCACCACTAGTACCGTGAGCTTCTCATGCTAGACTGCCTCCGGGACAGTTGCTCGGACCTCTCTGGCCTGTCCGAACTGCACCGAACCCCCGCCGGGACGTCGCTGCATCTCCGGCAATCATCTCCCGTCTGGACCACCCCTTGCCCTCGATCGGCCAACTCATTATTGCCGTTTCGGTCGGTGCTTCTACATCTGGCCCCCTTCTCTCTCTTCTAGCGTTCCTAGGCCCCTGCAGCCCGCGCTCTCCTCGCCCTGCCCCGTCTGCCAAATAGCTGCCGGTCACCTATTGGGGTGTTCTTAACATCTGCAGTGATCCTTGGTCGTCGTGTGAGACTCATTGTTGCGGTCCTACCACTCAGGTTCCTATCACCGGTATTGCTTGTGTTGTTGCCCGGGCTGATTGCCTTTTGTCGTCTGTCGCTGCTGCTACGGTGCTCCGGTCGCTCCTCTCCCCCTCCCTTTCCCACCGACCCCTCTGGTTTCTTTTTTCGGTGCTGCTGGGGCCATTTTTTGTGCCGACGTCACTCATCTACGCGATCTGTCAGCCCAACAAGCTTTCGTCTGCCAGCTTACTCGCTTCCTGTGACGCCATAACCGTCTCTCGCTTTTGCTGTCGCTCTGTGACGGCCTCTTGTTCTCAACAGGCGTGTTTTCGCGGACTGGTTAGCGTCGCTTGCCAGCTGTGTTTGCTCGCTTAGAGTTTGTATTTGCACACGCAAGGTTTTCATCAGTGCGCTTCGTGCTGCATCGCTGCGGTTCATCTGCCTGGCTTACCTTGCCGTTGCTGAGGTGCTGCCGTATCTGGCGGTCGTGGCTAACTGATCTGAAAGGCACAGCTCGTGAAGCAGTTAAGTTGCCTGTTCCTTTCACAAACGACTCTCGTCTCTTTGTGACGCACCAGCATTTCCTTCTAAGCATTTCGTATACCACTACGCATTGAGCATCCGAGCATTTGGGCCATTCTGACCTTTTTTGGCCTACTCTGAGCAATTTGGACCATCTTGAGACCATTGTGAGCATCGCTTTGGGAGCAAACAGTTCTAGCTGATCCACGTCACTGGTTTTTCGAAGTTGCTTATTCGTGAGCTTTCTTCTGAACGTTGACAGCATCGTCCTCCTTGACTTCGTGCAGTGAGTTTCGCGACCTCCTGTTAGGGCCATTATTAGCGATGATGTCGTCGCCTGCCACTGGCCAAAGCCAGTTACACAAGAAGCAGAAAGCAAAGTACCCAAAAGTGTTTCAATGCACCGGCTATGGGGACTGCAAGATGACTTTCTCGCGCTCAGAACATCTGGCGCGCCATATTCGGAAACACACTGGCGAACGCCCGTTCCAGTGCCACTGCACAAGGTCTTTTTCGCGCCTCGACAACTTGCGCCAGCATATTCAGACAGTGCATGCCAACGAGCAGCATATCCTGCACTCGGCGCCTTCAATGGGCCAGCAGCAGCAGCAACCCCATCACAACATCTACAATAAGCCGCTGCCTGGTCAGCCTGGCCAGCAGGGCCAGCAGCCCGACTATGGCAGTCCTATGATGATTGACTCGCCTGGTGCCCACCCGCGACACAGGCCTGACCATCTCAATCTCATGGACGCGCACAAGGTGGCATCCGACTCGAGTCACTCGCCCACGTCACCAGGATATTTCGATCGTGCTGGTGGTGCTGGTGCTCCTCCGGCACCGTCTGGACAGCAAGTGCACTTCGCGAATGGATTTGGCCAGCCTCAGCCAGGCCATATCCACCCACAGCAGCATGCTCTGAATGGTGCTGCGTCTCGCCAGTACTACGCTTCGCACAGTCCTCACCCCGCTCCTCCACCTGGTGGAGCGCCGTCTGGTGGTCCCAACGGTTACAATGGTCATCATCAGCCATTAGCTGGCGCTGACAATGGTTTCTACCATCAGCAGCAGCATCATCATCACCACCAACACCACCAGTCACACCCACATCATGGTCATCAGGAGCAGCAACAGCACCATCATCAGCAGCAGTCACCACATCCACAGTTGCAGCACTCGCCTTTTTATTCTCCTCAGTACGACAGCACATTGCGGGCGCAACGGTCGGTCGCTCACTTGTCGACGGGGTCAACTGCCTCGACTGTGTCGCGTCAGCCGTCTATCTCGAGCTTCTCGTCGCAATTGTACTCGACTGCCTCGAACACCTCGTCCTGGCTGTCCAACGTGTTGTGCGAGCCCAATCAGGACCCCAATACTGCTGCAAACGTTAAGGAAGAGGACAGACCACATACGTGGGGCCCATCCAATAACAACCGACTGTCGTCTGCGACTGACGACGGAGACAATTACTCGGACAGAAATTCATTGTCTCAGCTGGTACGCATTACTGAAGACGCCCATATCTCGAGCCCTCCACCCGGTGCGTCGACCAGCACCGAGACATTGCCGTCCTTGTCGAGTTTTATGAGACCCACTGTCCATTCCGCGTCGCAGTCGCCGTCGTCCTCGTCTACGTCGTCGTCTGGAGGCACTAGTACTGGTGGCTCTGCCTATACCACGGCGACTCCCACTCCTGGATCTGATTTAGGAAACCGTCCCCAGTTGTCGGCCAATCGCTCTTACACGAAGAATCTCATCCTTCCTCGACCTGATTCATATCCTCCTCCGAAGGCCTTTGGGCTTCCGATTGCCGATACGAGGCCTTCGACGCTGCCGCCTGCCGGTTCGGACGGCCCTCAGCCATCTCCAACTACCCCTATTGGTCCAAAGCCCTCTCGTCTCAACTCGAGCCTTTCCAAGCCTTTGCCTCCCCTTCCTGTGGAGGCCCAGCAGGAGGGCGCCCGTTCAGGCGATGGCATGGATGTACTGCTTCAAGCTGCTGGTGTTTAAAATCTTGTACTCATATGCTTGCATTCCCCAGTCATGATGATTATGTTAAACCTCCGGGGTTGATGAATCAGTGTCTTTTTTTCTGTCTCATTATCACAAGGTATCCTAAGTTTTTGTTCATAGAGTCTATCACAATGAAAAATACGTTTTCATGTTTGTTTGCGCCTACCTGAATCCTAAGTATATTCGTAAATGCATCACAGAATGAAAATAGACTTCTCATGTGTCTGTTTATGTTTACACTCATTTGATTGATTGGAATTCTTTTTTTCCCAATCCTCTTGAGAAGTTATGTCACATATACATTATGATCTATATGTAAAATATATGCCACCAGCTTGCTAAGTTGGGCTATCTTACTTATTATTATTCTTCCTTTTTTTCCTTTTCTCTTCTTTCATCTCATTACAAAACCCCAATTGACTCGGTAACAAGCTCTGCGATAGCCGCGTTTTCTGACCGGCATGAAATCTTCAGTGTCACGCCTCCAGACGCCGGGCTCACTAACTGCACCAGGCTGATGACCTTTTCGCCATCAATAGTCTTCCCAAACAGCTTGAGGTTATGCACTTTACCACCCGACACCACTTCGCTAGACTCGAGCGGCATCATCGACAGATGAGTCAGCAGCGTGCTGATGGCACTGCCAATGCTGTCGCTGCCTGATAGCTGGTAAGTCCCCGAACTTTGCGTGCCTTCTAGTTCATGCCACTGGGTATCAAAACTTCCAATATAGGACGGGACAATGAAATCCCCTGCAACCACTTCGAGGTTCTCAATGCTGTAATCGTCATCAAATCCGTCTTCTAGCGGCTCGTTGGTAGCGGGATCGATTTCTTTGGACACGAATTTCAGGTTGTTGGCCAACGTCACTGCCTGAGGCTCCGTCGACCGGCTGAATGACACATACACTGTCCCTGTCGAGTCGGGAACCAGCTTGTCAATGGGAATAATAAAGTCCTCCTCCAAGTCTCCATCTGCCTCCACTACCACATTCTCAAGAACGTACTCGCTAAACGTGTTGGTAACATTGTACTGCACCACAAGGTGCTCCTTAAAGATGTGTTTGACTGCCGTCACCACATACTCTGTGCCACGCTCTGTCAGCGGGATCTTACCAGAACTCTTGAGGATAGGACCGTAACTCTCAAACTCCGGAATGGCCTGCAGCTCTTTGGCATATAATGCACCATCGACCTCCGCTCCCAGTCCGGTCTCTCCTGACAGGTTCTGCGAACTGGCAGCCTTCTTGTCATCACCGCTAGAAACAAGCGCAGGCTCCTCCTCCTTTGCTTTCCGACTCAATGCCTCTGCTCTTATTTGCTCGTCAGTGAGCACCGGCACCGCAGATATATCAAACGGCGTAGCAAACTGGGCCTTTCCACCAGAAACATATATCGCAAGCTGGTGTTCAAGCTGAGACAATGAGTACTTGGTCGGTGGTCGAATGTACTGCTTCGCTGTTTCGCTCTCCACGCTCAGTAGTCGCAAGCTCAGCGTCGCTCTGTCTCGCACCTCGTCAGACACGTCGTCCAAGCAACGGGTCAACAGCACTTTGATGCTCTGCTTGATCTGCGGGTTGTTTGCCAATGCGAACTGTGCCAGAGCGCTGACCGCTGCAGCGCGAATGACCGCGTTCTCAAGAACCACACGGTTGTATATATACCGCACGTAAACAGTAGGGTTCGACGTCTTGGGGCCCTCGGCACCCAGCAGATGGAGAATTCGTACTGTGAGCTCTGTGAACTCACAGTCCTCGATGAACTCACACAGATGACCAAGCGCTGCCTCTCGAGAGTCTGGCACGAATCTGATCATGTCAAATAACGCCTCCACGACCGCTGTTTTGAAGTTAAGGCCGCCCTCGTCCCGCAGCGTGCCTGACAGAAACGTCAGCATACTTTCGTACTTTGTGGGGAACTTGACTGCCAAACTACGGATGGCGTCGACCACAATAGCCTTGAACTCGTCTGTGATATCGTTCATAAAGCCAGAAATCTGCGTCATGAGCCGGTCGACGCTATCCTCGTTGCCGGTCTTTAACAGCGTAGTGATAGCATAGGTGGCAATGGACCTGCTCGAGTCGGTAATCAGCGACTCGATCTCGGCGTTGCACGTTACCACCGCACGGGGATTGACCATAGCGAAGCGGTTGAGGATTCGAATGGCCGCAAAACGCGACACCGTTCTCGGAGACGTTAGGAACGCCTGCAAAACAGTTATGGCCTCGTGGCTGTCTTGGCCCGACAGGTTAGGGAGCAGCAAAATGGCCTTGGCGGCCTCGAGGTTGACCACATCCGACTTGTGCCTGAGGTTGCCCAGCAGCACCGGCATCAGCACGTCGCGCTGACTGGGGTCCTCTTCCATAATCCGCACCATGTAACGGATCAGCATGACAATAGCATTGGAATTGCGCAAAATCGATCCAGATCCAGTGCCGCTGTACTGCTGGATGAGCTTGACGAGCGCCATCCTGTCGTGAGAACGTAGATGGTATAACAGACCGAGCGCATGGTACTGGGTCATTCGCGACATTCCAGGCGAGTACGGCGAGTCCGAGTTCGACGGCGGTAATGCCTTTTGCGACGTGACTGCTTCCTGGGCCTCGTTGGCCCACCGTCGCACAACGTCCTTGGAAATGGGCAGCAGGTGGTACGAGCTGACGAGAGCCGCCGATGAAATGGCAGAGTGGTTATCCACAATGGCTGTCTTGATCAGACGCTCAATGTTCTGGACAATTGACGCGTCGATAATGCGAATGAGCGCACGAATGGCGTTGGGCTTGTAGATATGCTCGTTGCCGCCCTGCACGTCTTTCATGATCGACGACGTGACCATGATCACATCGAGCGCCGTAGTCGACAGCTCCTTGATGGCAAGGTACACCATCTGGCGCAGCGCGGCATCTCTGTTCTGGAACAGCTTGGTGATGCTGAAAAACAGCGGGGTGGCTTCCTCGGGCGGGAAGGTCTCGCCAGTGGACAGCAGATTGATGAGCTTGGCGAGTAATGCCCGGCACTTTTTGGCATGGATGGGCGTTTTGTTGAACTCCGAGATGCAGCTCTGGAAGACTGTCATCTTGTCGAGATTCCCGGACTCAATGTCCTCATTTTTCTTGTATGTTAGCGCCGACATGGCTGCTCAAGAAGATAATGAGTTAAGTTTTGAAGGTGAATTCGTGGCACTAATAATTGGGCACGGGCTGCACCATACCATCCGATAAAAGGGTGTCAGTTGTCGTTTAAGGAATGTGTACCAAAACATGCACGTCCGTCACAGGTGAATGAATAAATAGCAGGCAGAAACATGACAACCCGAATAAAAATTAAATAAAATTATTAGACAATACGACAGTTAACAGTACAGAATAGCTCATGGCGAACTTTGCCTGAACAGGTGGAAATTTACGGGTCAGCGCTGCAGCCTCAAAGCTCCCAACATCGACTTGCGCAGTAGCTGCTACAGCGCGATGGAGTCGCAAGGCATGTGTGTCTACGTTAGATGTAAATTTTCATTTGTGGCTTGGTGAGAAACTTGCGAGTCACAAATTTGCTGGTAAGAGATGAGCAAGCCTGAAACTAGCGATCTATTCTAAATTCAAAGCCCAAAATCACAATCCGTCAGCTGGTACTGTATGTAGTCTTAACAGGCGTGCCAAACCTTGGGCGTGCGTACGGGAGTTGGGTGTCTCCTCTGGCCAGAATATGGAGATAGTTCGCGCTGTCCCCGTCGTAGTCTACACCGTGATTCCACGGCACGAACGACCTCGCATTGCAATAATGGCTGGTGAACGCCCGTCGAGCCTGGTCGTGCGACCGGTTGCTGAGGCTGCGATGAATGATGTTGCCTCCAAAAAAAAGTCCGTCTCCGGGGCGCAGTGTGCCTGGCACCTGTGTGTACCCCGCAGCCACTGGGGTCAGCTCGTTTACGGCGTCGTCTGGAATGCTGGCGTTGGAAACCGAGAACAAGCCTTCTAATCCACCATTGTCAAACGACTTTGGGTTGCCTGGATTAGGATATATTGGCTCGACGTGGGACTGGTCGCATACCCACAGGCAGCCGTTCTCCTCGGTGGCTGGAGTCAGTGCAATCCACGCACCCACCAGCGTGTTGGGCCTCGTGTGGATATAGTACGAGTCCTGATGGTATCCGTGGCCCACTTGGCCGGGATCTTTGAAGAAGCAGATGGTTTGCAACGCCAGCACGTCTGGTCCATCAAGCTGCTCGACGACGTCCAGCACTCGAGGGTGTAGCAGATACTTCTCGTGAATCGGATGCCGTCTGTGTAGCATATGTATCCGCGAGAAGGCCGTTTGGCGGTCCTCGCGAGACATGGCTGTGCCGACATCGAAGCCAGGAATATCTACTCTGCCGGCCTGTATATCGTCCAGATGGCTGTTCAGCTCGTCCAGATCCTGTTGGTTGAACAGGCCCTCAATCTTGATCCAGCCATGTTTTTTGTAAAATTTGAACTGATCCACAGTCAGCGCAATTCTGTCGTAGGCAGAGATATCAAAGTCGGCGTTCGCAGTGCGATCATAGGTCTCAGACGGGTCTTCGTGCTTCAGCTCAAGAATGTGCAGTGGATTCTCGGCTATAGACGTCTCGGTTGCCATATTAGTGAAGTGTCAATACTTATAAAACGGTCCTCTGAAGCTTCTAGTGGGGAGGGGGGATAGTCGGCATTATATAGAGATACCCAGGAGCGATGTTATATCTACCCCACATTATTCACTTCAGCAACGCACACTGGTCTCTCTTTCCTCTTTCGATATGCTCGGCCAGATAGTCGGACATCGATATTAACTGACTTGATAACAAGCAAAAACAGTGCAACCCTAGAGATCGACGTGTTTTTAGCTATCATGTGAGATTGTTTTGTCGCCGGCATAAGTCGTAGCTCGCAGTTCTAGTTGTGCGTGGAATCTGGTGTTTGGTGTTGTTCCGTGTCCAGATTGCAGGGCCGTCGGCCACATACAAACTGTTCGCACTTCAGCTAACTTGTTACGGCCTCTTTCAAAGCCATGTAGACAACGAGACTAAAGCCACAAATTTTTTGACAATCAGCACAATCAATATTGATAATATTAGACCAATGCCAGCTTTTATTTCTTGTTCTTTCTGGTGATTTCAGATCTACTGTGCATTGCCGATTATGCATACTAAATAGCATTCGCTGCTGGACACCATTCAGCAACTCCACCTCACACGCTGCCGCCCGACGAATTCGCAGTAATAATAAAATTTCATACCATGCCTGGTGCTGCTATCGGTGTGACCCAGAATTATCTTCTGCTATCACGATAAACTTTATAGTCAGCGTACTCGCCAATCCCCGCTGGCGATAATGCAGGCCGCACTATCGCATATGGGGTACGTCGTTGGTCCAGTAACGACGCACATACCATTTATCTCAGTACACACAGCATCAGATGCACTTTAAATCGAAACCACAGTGACCAGATATTGCCGCCCATCTGCCGCCACCTATAGCGCGGTGTCCGTCAATATCTGTGGTCCTTCTGCTGCCGGCAGTCGCCTGCTCGGTGTTTCCCGCCGACACCGGCCAATGACATCACTGTAGACACCATGATAGTAACCCGGAAGTAGCACCCTTGCCCACACATCTCGAGATTAGGTCCAACCACCCCGAAAACTATCACACCTGACTTCTGACTCTACGATAACTTTGGCTGCGATCTAGCCGGATAGATCCTTGGAATTTCTGGCAGCACTGTGTTCACAGCGGTTGCCCCCGGGTTTTTGGACTATACTTGTGTGAGGATATCTCTAGGCCAACCACCACCCGATTTGGTTAGGTTGCTTTGTGTTGATTCGACCGCTATTTCAACAAATCGAAGCGCTTCGAATTTGTCGTTGTTTTTGACGGCGCTTTTGGAACGGTCGGAAGCTATTCTGGGCGTTGTTAACTGGCGGGTTTGGACCTGTTCTCCGATTTTTTTGGTTCCTCAACACATGATACACCCGTTGGACTCTAGTTTTCTAAGAACCTTTTTATTGATATGAGTTACTACTACACTCCTTCACCTCCATCATCAGTGGGGACGGCATTTTACCAGGGTTCCGTGGCTGGCGGCGCCAGTTCAACGTCTCCTACGACTCCTGTGGTGAACAACAGCTACCATCCTTCTTCGCATCACCAGCCTCCTTCTCTCACTGGCCATAGCCATGGCCAGCAGCAGCAGCACCATACACGGATCCCATCATCAGGACAATACTCACGCCCGGCATCGGTATCTCCGCAGTTTTCCAATGCATATCTTATGTCTGGACCTGGCTACTTCAACGGAGGACTGTCGTCGAGCGCGTCTTCTCGATCTCGATTCAATGCTTCTCGAGGGTTTGAGGTCGAAGACGACATGGAGTTTTGTCCCGCCTTATCCACAAGTGACCGTTCCAGCGCCTCGTCGGACAGTTCTGATTTTTATCCTCAGGAGGCACTGGGACCTGTGCCTGCTGCTGGTAACACCAAGCATGGTGGTCCAGCGAACCTGGGCTCGCCTGTCTCATCTCCCTCCCAAACCAATGCGCTACTTGCATCTAGTGCTCTTTCGCCGGGAAACCCCGTCAATAGGGTGAGAAAGGCTATAGAAATCGTGGACCCCACTACTGGTCTGAGGGTGTCTTCGCCGCCTACTCCCGGTGCTAACGTGAGACGATAAAGGGAGCCTATTATATATGTATATCCCACCCTACTTACCATCTCCATGGCGATGGGTGGGGTCTGATTTTATTATTTGTTTATGTGGATATTTCATGATGATGCTGAGTTATGACATGTATTGAATGCACTATTATGCCTTTTTTTCCGAATGGGTGATTTCCTATTCTCACGTTATTTTTCGTATTTTAATTTTGAGGTGACGCTTGGTATATTTGCACGCTCAAACTGCCATTTTATTATTTTATCCATTTGCTCGTTATAATTCCGAATATATTTTCTCCGCTTAAATTTTTTGCTCTTGTTCAGTGCCTGCCATTTTCAGCGGCTTGCCCATATCTCTGGTCCTGAAGCGAGTAATGGAAATGAGGTTCTGTCCACTGCACATATATTTATAAATATAGCCACGATGATGACCAAAGTTTCCGGATTATAGAATGAGTACATCGGGTTTTACATTTTTGTTTGCATTGTGGACCAGTGCCCTTTGCGCATGCCAACCGTATAGTGTTATCAGTAAAGATATTAATTACGTCTGCAGGCCAGCTATTCCAGCAGAAGCAGACCGTTTCAACAAGCGCCAGGTTGGCCAACACTGCTTCCAAGAACCGCTTAAAAACTACCTCACCTACTACACTACTAACCTTTCTATTGGGACACCGTCCCAAGAATTGTCGGTTCTGATAGATACTGGCTCGAGCGATCTATGGGTCCCCGGTGACATATATGGTGGATTTAAAACAAAAAAGTCAAAGTCTTGGAAAAAGCTGTCTGACAACTTCGCTATTAAATATGTCAAGGGATATGCGACAGGAATGTGGGGAACCGATATACTTGACTTTGCTGGAACGGGAAATATCACCGACCAAAAATTTGGCGTTGCCACCGACACTAACGACCCACTGATGGGCGTTCTCGGGATTGGACCCATTAACTCAGAAGCAAGCAGACCACTATATCACAACGTACCAGCGTCACTGACGAAGCAGGGATTAATTGCAAAAAACCTATATTCCATTTATCTCGACAACCAGACGGGACAGAGCGGCCATATACTGTTCGGCGGCATTGATCAAGCAAAGTTTGTCGCTCCGTTGCACACAATCCCCGTCACTTCATCCGCAATACTAGAAGTCGAGCTAGTGGCCACATCCATCAAGGGAAATAGTTCGAAATCACCAGTTCCCGTTATCCTTGATACGGGTACTTCTCTGATGTATCTCCCAGATGACCATGTAAACGCTGTTGCAAAGGCTTATGGTGCTATTTATGACCCACGAATCGAAATGTTTAGACTGCCTAAACGTAATGCGTCAAAGAACTCTATTCCAGCGGGAGTTGATTTCAGATTTCGAGGCACTGTGATTACAGTCCCAACTTCTGAGTTGTTTTGGCCCATGGAGCTGTTCACAGGACGCGACGAAGCAGGTGACTTTGCATTAACTGTCCTGTCCAATAGTCAATCGCTCGGCTTTAACATACTAGGCGACACCTTTCTAAGATCGGCCTACGTGGTATATGATTTAGAATGCCGAGAAATTTCTCTTGCTCCGGTTCAATATAATCATCACTCCGACATAATCGCCGTTACTGATTCAATTCCAGGTGCCGTCAACCACTCATT
The DNA here is from genome assembly GCA_030563205.1 of Sugiyamaella marilandica. NCBI lineage: Eukaryota > Fungi > Ascomycota > Dipodascomycetes > Dipodascales > Trichomonascaceae > Sugiyamaella > Sugiyamaella marilandica. Next base: position 756,424 of record JAKUBH010000002.1, on the reverse strand, counting down.
TTATCGAGCAGCATAAGCTGCATCGGGAAGAGTCCGGCCCTTGGTGCCGATAAGCATGAGATAGACAGAGAATCTCACTCAACGACCATCGTGGAATCAGCCCCTTTTCTAAGACATGTTCGGGGTATGCTGCAAAAGTTCACCTGTGATCTACGTCCGTTAGCCATTTGTTGATAAGATGAAACGTTGCTGAACCTCCTGCTTTCCCCATACAGATGGGTCATGCATGGTCTTTTGTGCATCTGCGTCCCATCTAGGAATTGTCTGACAGATCAGTTCCATATTCAGGAGGTTGACTTGCCTAATTAGGTGCATCTTAATGAGACTGGACCTTCGCCAGAAATTCAGTACGCGGTCTCCTTTTCTACTATAAAATATTTCCTCAATTCGGAGGGTTGGCTCAAACTGTCTTATACGAATACTTTCAAAGTTCGAAGTCAAAACTGACTATTTGCTAGTCCATAAAAAGATAGGTGTCGTTTGCCTATCGCATCTGTTCTTGTCGGTAATATTTCTGCCTATCTCTACCGCTAAAACAAACTGGTCTTATATCAGCGGAATGATGCTATCTCTTCGGACTTCAATTTCAGCGACAATACTAGTATGGAAGTTGGCCTTCTGCCAGTGCCCGACCACTGATTCTACCGTGTCAAGTCTTCTAGATGCTCTATCATCACTGAATATGGATATTCAGCACGCCTCCAGCATTATTTCTGGATCAAATATAACCAATGCTGCCATTATTGCATCAGATGTCGAAAGTCAAGAAGCGACGATTGTAACGGTCGCGAATGCTGCCATTTCGGCAGCCGACAGATTACCGTACTCTGTGGATTTCTGCGAATCCGGCTTGATCTTAGACTCCATTATCAATCTTGGGCCAAATATAGTGCAACTATTAGAGCACATTTCCGGTCTATATCCTATAGTTGCATCCGCTGGAAGATCCAGCGTGATTGAAGGCCAGCTGATAATGCTGCAGGAAGGAACAGCTCTGATGGAAGCAGCAGCCTATGATAAACTCAACAGCGCCGTCTTGGCTCGAATATCAGATGAGTTCATACTTATCAATCAAGCTTTCTGCGTCGCATTAACGGAATATTCTGGGAACTCTGCATGTCCGTTGTCCGCGACTGCTACTAGAGGCATAACTTCGTCCAGCAATACCCAAGAAGCAGCGACTGTAACCGAGTCATCGGTTAACTTTGCTACCGTTTTCTCGTCATCTTCTTACTTCCCATTGGTTGCTACGTCATCTACAGGTTACAGTCTCCTAACCAACAGTTCGATTTCATCGCGAAGATCAAGGAGCTACGAGTCCACCTCGGTTACCACCAATTTAACCAGCAGAAAGCCACCAAACTCGTCGTCCTATGCTAGACAGAGCAGCTTAACAGAAGTGACTACGACAAATTATAATTCAAAGATAATCCCGGCGCAGCAACTCCCAACAGGGCAGGTATCTATACTACAAGTTTCTGAAGCTGGCTCTAAACATGCAAACTTCTTTTACATCGCGATATTGAGCTTTATCTCAATAACCTGGTAATTCACAGTTTATTTTTTCAAATATAATTTGAATAGGGCCATTTGCCGTAGATACATTGCAGTAATAGTCTCACTTTGAGTGCATCCCAATTACTTGTAGCTTTCTACTGTGGGAAGGAGCTTTCCGTTTCCGTTTCCGTTTCCGTTTAGAAATTACAATACCAATATTAGTTATCAGAGCATTGCTTCTGCCTTTCCGTGCTCAAAATAAAGGGACTCTAGAGCACATATTCAGTACATCATTCTATATCTTTTCCTGGATAAAAAAAAGAAAACTCCGATACGGGGAATCGAACCCCGATCTGCTCGGTGAGAGCGAACTGTGCTAGCCATTACACCATATCGGATTTGCAGATGAAAATTACTTAAGCCCTTCCCTGATACATCAATATGGGTAGGGGTTAATTATAACTTAGGAAGATCTCCGATGAACCAGGAAGTCTGAAAGGCATACGTGCCTCTCTACTCTCCTAAAGAGCTAAATGTCCACACGATTCCTAGAAGACCAGTAGCCATTGGAGTCTTTCAAAGCGAAATGAGCAGACCCGATGACGAGCGTTTAGTCGTCTCTGCCATGAGCAATCAGGTAAGGTTGGACATATATGAAACAAGTGACGAAACAAATTAATACCACCAGTATGTAAACAAATAGCAGCAGTACATTGCAATAACATGTTCTACCGTTGCGAATCGACTATATTTGCTTAGTCGTTACGCGTCCCCTGCCACTTGGAAAAGAGCAAATAAGCGAGTCTTACGAAATTGGTTCACCGGAAGCCGTTGCATCATTGTGATAGCGTAATGGACGAAGCAATACCACGAGGCCTAAGGTACCAATCAGAATACTGTTAATGTGATGGCCCTTGTCATTTTTGGTCACTCTTCGAATACTTCGCTGTGCGCTAATCGTACTTTCAATGCAGGTGCGACGATTCTTTTTATTGAACTGCAGTAGGACATGCATCATCATGCACAGGTAGGGTTCGACTCGTAAGTCCCAGGAATTGCCATAATCTTCTAATTTGGCTGAGTTGTTTCAATCAATGAACTGTAATCAGGAGTTCAATTTAAAGCAGCTCTGTGCGGTTTTGGCGACAATTTGAAACACTGAAAGGCAGCTAGCTACATTTCCGATTTACTATTCGGTTGTCAGTCAGGGCAAGAGCCGCTTCACATCCTCACTTCAGTGCTTCGTTGCGGGGACCGGGATTAAGATTGGTCGAAACTTTCGCTATGAAAATACCCAAATATGCCATAGTAATGGCCGCATCAGCAACTTATTTAGGACTCATGATGCTCATATACACAGGCCATGCGAGGTATAATCGCTTCAACTCCTTGCAGCCTAGACTCATTGACCGGCTCTCGGTATTTCTCATAACGAAGGACTGTCAGAGAAACACGCGGCATATTATGGATCGCCTACCCTGGGCTAAAGTGAACAATGATATAAAAAAGGGCTGCTCCGGGTATGATAGTGTACATGATGCTGTCAAGCACTCGACAGTCGAGAAGGAAGGCGGTCCAGACGAACTGTATAAGCACAAATACACTCAAACGCTTCGCCAGTGTGCAGTCTCCGAGCAGAGACTTTGCATGATTGTTGAAGACGACATAACATTTTTGCATCGCGGGATGGCGAGCCTGATGTTGTTGGACTCGGTCACCTCAGCAGTGGACAAGCCTGGAGGTGACTCCATCACTTGGGACTGCTCTAAGAATTTCGGCAATACCACTGCAGAATACGAGGCGAATGGCAATAAGTCCCAATGCAGGATTTTCCCCAAAGATAAGGCTTGGTGTGTCGCTGAATTCATGGACTCTCTCCATATGCCTGCGGACGTCGCATTCCACGAAGCTTTCCCTGCATGCGGTCTGCACCAGCGGGGGTTCCTTCTAGTTCAACACAACGGTGCGAAATCCATGTTGGGTCATCCACAATGATCTGTGAAACTCGCATGCATTATAACATTCATTATTCAAGACATTATTAAAATATCCTCGAGTGTTCTGTGGTTGTGCTAGTCGCGTGGCCACTATTGATATTGATTTATAGCATAAAGTTGAAAATGCCGCATATATTAACACGAATGGAGTGTTGAAATTTTATATGAATCAAGCGTTGTAGACCATAATATATGATTGCACCATTCGTCCCTCAGGAATTGTACTATGGTGGGACGATTTGACGGTGGAACTTGGACTTTGGCATGGTTTATTAGGTATTTGATAGGCTGAGTCTTCTCCGGTAATCTTTCAGGCTCCGTTTCGGAAGCACGCCTAGATTCTGTGCCCATCAAAAGTTGTATAATGAATTGTACCACCACATGACCAGTAATAAAAAGTTGCCCGACGACAGGCTGGATGGGCTCGGCAAGTACTAGGCAGACTTTTTGCTAGGCTTAGAAGGCGCCAAGTAGTCAACATCACAACGTAGTTGCATAGGTGTGACAAAATTCCACGCAGCAAAAAGATACATTGCACAAATCAACCAGCTCTAGACTTGCAATAATAATTTACCCATTTTTGGAAATCAACGGCCGCCTATAGCTTAATTACAGTTTCGATGGCCGATGTGCCTAAGTTCAAGCTTGAAATTTAGAGAACCCCTATTCACCGTTTGGACAAACAACTATTAGATAGTTATCTAAGAGACATTATTATTTATTTGAACTTCTCGTAGAACGCTTGGATAACCACGAACACAGCCCAGGCACCTGCATCTGGTACTTCTGGAATTGTGCCCTTTTGTGCAGCTTGAACATAGGTCGCTCTCCCAAATTTAGGCGACATTTTTGCAGTTGCCTTGGCAGCTTTTTCGGCAATATCCACTGAAGCTTTGAGGTCTTTTGTCGAGTGTAAGGACTCAAAAAACGGTATAAGAACATCCATCACCGTGCGGTCACCTACACGAGCCGATGTATACGTAAACAGAGCATGAAGAGCTGACAACGCTGCTTCAGATACCAGGTGTATATCCAAGATTCCATCTTTTTGATGGGAACTTATGAATGAGGAAAACCCCGACAGCCATATCTCTAGAATAGCACCTAACGTGCCGCCAGTATCATCAAGTACATTGATGATTTCATTGATGACCTTCAGGAAATCAGTGCTTTCAAATATCAATGTATTTTGAAGTATTCTCTCTGCGGTTTCTTTAACAGCAATACCACAATCGCCGTCTCCCATGATGGTATCCCATTCAGTGAGCTTAGGTTCGGCCTGAATAACCGCCTCCGACGCATACCTGATAGAATCTTTAAAGACTTGACTCGACGGCAAACTGGATTTCACTTGTCCAGATTCGGAAGATACTCCTTCACCGCTGACATCCTCATCCCGCCGTGCTCCCGTATAATGGCCTTCATAGAGATTAGCCCACCCGGGAGCATAGCATTGAATATTAAGCAGACTCAAAATCTTTTCGACAGGAATGTCTAAGTTCCGCGAAACACCGCTTAGATTACATAGGGAAACAGAGAAACCAGGACCGTTGAGCGATGTCTCAAAGGTTCCAGTGATGACCCTGACCGGCACTATGTTCCAAGTAGTTTTCAGTCTGTCAAGTGCAATGCGAGAGAGCGCACCAAGCTCAAGTAATGATACACCACCAAAATTATTAACAAGCATGACGACCTGGTCATCCAGCCGGAAGTCCACAAAATGTCGTGATTTATCATGTGGGTCGACCAAAAAAGCGAGGATTTCATCAATAAGCTTTTCTGGAGATGGGGTGGGGCTTAGCTGTCTCAGCCCTTGCTCGTTATGAATGCCCATGCCAAGAATACAATCATTTTCCGGTACCGTTTCGTGACTACTGCGGCCAGGGACATGGCAGTAGTCTAAAGACGCACCAGATGTCACGCAATTATCATTCATTGCTCTACCTAGTGAAACACACTCGTCGAAAGATTGCCCTTCCTCTGCTGCTGCTCCAACAGTCTTCAGTATCAGAACATTCGCTGCTAGTCCTCGTCGTCCAACTGCCTCACTCATCACGTCTCTTCCCAGAGTAGCATCGTCTGTAACCGGCATTAACTCAATCCTGGCACCAGCAGGAATCAATCCGAGCGCCTTGGCTTTTTCGCATGCCAGTCCAAAATGAAGTTTGTCTCCTGTGTAGTTCGTTATTGCGAGAATAATGCCCTTGTTCGAAGGTACATTCTTGATCGCCGTCAAAACCTGTTTGGCACTGGGACTGGAAAAGATGTCCCCATTGACGGCAGCAGTGAGCATTCCAGCACCAACGTACGAGGACCAAGCAGGTTCATGTCCAGAGCCTCCACCTGATATGATAGATACTTTATCCTCCGAATGATACGGATCATATACTACCCTATCAGTTGAATCCAGCGCCAAATGAGGATTTGCAGCTACCAAGTTCTCCAATGACTTGAGCACAAGACCATTGGCATCTTGGAAAAAATGCTTCTTTGACATTTCAAGTTATGTCCCGATACTTTCAATTGTTCGATTGATGTAGCAGGTTCGAGTCGCTTTATAGTGCTAAGTGGGGGTAATCCGACTATGGGGGTGGTGCTTCGCAGTTCAGCCGTATGTGGGGGATTCGCACGCTGACAGAAAGTTTGCTCCAAGCATGGTATTTTTAACCCGTCAATATATATCATTCCTTTTGCAGATATCAATAAATCGCAGGATTTTTGTCCACAAAAGCTCGTGTTGCGTCTTCAAGCGCATGGGTAATGTCGCTTCCTATATATATGGCAAGCCAAGCCATGAGTGGGCACGATGTTTTGTACTATTCAAACTTAAGGCCGTTTCCTCGTGAAAGCGGATCTTTGGTAGATTACAGCTCCAAGCAAGAGAGATAGATATACTGGGGTAGTCTCTAATCGCATATACTAAGAGCTTAGTTCGATACTGTTATGCAGTTACACCTGCTCAGCGGCGTTGTAACGCGTGTGGATGACGCGCATCATGCAAGCGGTAACTTAGCGCCCGCCACTCAGCTAACCTGTCCATCACTGTGGTTAAAGTACATATAAAGTCCCGGTGACTTCCGCCGCGTCGCCACCTTCACTCATGATCGAGACATCTATTGAAATAAACGCCAGCGCTGAAAAAGTACGCAAAGTGTTTTTCGACTTTGAGAGTTACCCGCAATGGTCCAAATTTCTCACTAAGATTGAACCGTCTGCTGATGGTTTGGCTGTCGGGTCACAGCCGAAAATCACTCTAGACATAGGACAAATCATGGAAATCCAACCGACAATCGTGCAGAATGACGAAGGGGCATTTGCTTGGCTGGGGAAACTGGTGATTACCGGATTATTTGACGGTGAGCACCGTTTCACGTTCGAAAAGACCGGGGACGACACGACGAAACTCATCCACGGCGAGAGCTTTCGGGGAGTACTTGTCTGGCCTATACTGTGGCTGATCGGAGACAAAACGAAGAAGGGATTTATCGAGTTCAATGAAGCTTTAAAGGCGCGAGTTGAAAGCTTGGAGTGATCTTGGCACCAGAGCTTCTGAGTAATGCTTTTTCTTTATTAATTCAAGTACAATGTTATAAAGCTTGGTAATTAATTATTGAAGGAAAATTTCCTGTGTATGTTACGGTTCTATGGCTCGACTCCTCCATAAGAGGCGTTGATAGAAGTTGTGGTTATCACACCAGCCATCAAATCTCTATCCGCGATCTCGGATTCTTCTAGGTGATTTGTTAATCATTTGATACCAGTCTGCGGCCACATACCAATTTGGCAGCATAGCATCTCTTGATCTAGTTGAAGGTACCGTTGATAACAGCCACGTCGTCGTCAATTGTCCTGTCACCTATCGGTCCCTTATAATTCGTATAGGTTAACTATTTAACTGCAAGTATATTCTATGGTTAGGCTAGGCCAGTACCTTTTATCCTTGGGATTCGTAGAGGAACTCAAATCAAACCTCCAAACGGCGACTGAAACATTAACATTGGTCGCCATTGTCTGTGACTCTCCACCTTGAGATAGGATGCGTATTGGTCCTATCATTCTATCCAAAAAATGCAATAAAATATTCGCTTTGGGCCATCAAGTTAGCGTCCTCACTCCTGAATGAGAGTGGATGTTTGAAAAATTGATGAGAACACAACAAAATCTGATTCAATCGGAAACGGTAAGAGCCGTGGCTGCAGACCAGTCCTGTGGCTTCTAAGAGCCGATAAGACCACAAAAGACACTATTGCATTAGCTCTAAACGTCAGAGCTGAGCGGAGATTTTGATCCGAAGCGCTACATAGTCATTCATCGACACTTAATAATTAATTCTTTTTAACTAACGCTATTATGTATCATTTCTCTCTCGCGCTCGGGAAATACCTTCTTCATCAACTGGTAAATTAACTCAACCCATATGCAGCGTTTTAAGGCATGTGCATATTTGACGTGCATACTAAGAGGATTTCCCCGCATTTCCCTTCCATTGCCGTTATGGTTCTCGTATAATGCGGTTATTGCTTGCACAGTCTTGTGATCCGCCGATTACCGCATCGCACATAAAAGCTAATACTTGGCCACAGAATTACGGTAATGTACAAGATGTCGGTTATTTCACTGCTTTTCGTCCTCCTAGCAGCTGTTGCGGTCTTTTACAAAGTATATCTGCATCCTGCTGCGAAATTCCCAGGACCATTCATAAACAAGATTTCCGGACTGCCAGAACTTCGTCATGCTTGGAAAGGAGATCGTCACCTTTATTTATTTAATCTCCACAGGAAATACGGACCCGTTGTCCGGTATGCTCCCAATAAGCTGTCTTTTGATACAGTGGAAGCACTTCACGATATCTACAGTGGAAACAAACCGCACATAAGAAAGTCTGACTTCTACGACGCGTTTCCGGCTCTGAAGGGATTTCCGTCAACGCACAGCGCTATTGACAAGCATGTTCATAGTCGCAAGCGGCGAGTTCTGTCGCACGCATTTTCCAATTCAGCAATTCTGTCCATGGAAAAATACGTTTTTGAAAATGTCCAGAAGTTTTGCCAACTGCTAGGCAACAGTAGCAGTGATACCTTAGGAGTGGTGACGGTAGATGGATCTCCTTGTAAACCAGCAAAGAACGTATCGGAACTGGCCACTTATCTAACCTTTGATGTCATGGGCGAATTGTGCTTCGGAAAGGCGTTTGGGATGCTCTTACGGAAAGACATAAGGTCTGTATCCCGGTTGATCGACTCAGCTGCACACAGACATTTGGTGTTTGGAAGCTTTCAAATATTAGAAAAGCTGAAGCTCGATAAGATATTTTTCCATGATTTGGCAAAGCGAAGAGAGCAGTATATGGTATACTCTAAGGCCCAAGCAGCTGAGCGCACAACTCGAAACAACAGCGAGGAAAGAAGAGACTTCTTTTACTATCTGTTGCATGCCAAAGATCCGGAAAGTGGACAAGGATTTCAAATGAACGAGCTCTGGTCGGAGTCTAATCTCCTTATCGTAGCTGGTTCAGACACAACATCTACTGCTATCGCAGCAACTCTGAGGTTCCTAGCATTGTATCGAGATGTTCAACGGGAGCTTGCTGGACTTCTACGATCTCGGTTTAGTTCTGTTGAAGAAATTCGAGGGGTCAATATTTCTGGAGAGATTCCCTTTCTGAGAGCATGTGTCGACGAAGCTATGAGACTTGCACCTCCTGTTCCAGGGATCCTCCCTCGTCTATTATTGAAGGCATGCAAAATTGGAGGATTTGACGTACCGGCTGGAGTCGAGGTCGGCACTACCTGTTATGCTGTACACCATAATCCTCTTTATTATCCCGAACCTGAGGAGTTTCGGCCTGAACGATGGATCTCGACTGAAACCAACGACCCGACAATTGCAAGGTCTGCCTTTGCACCATTTTCTATAGGGTCCCGTGGTTGCATTGGTCGTGGGTTGGCTTACACAGAGCTGGAAATGGCCATTGCTCAAGCAGCCTATACCTATGATATGTCTACTGTCACTGACGGAGACTTCGGATCTGGAAAATACGGAATTGGCTATTCTCCTTCTTTGAGCATACCACAAAAAGATGTCTATCTACGTGATGGAGAAAACGAAAAGAGCTTCCGCATGTGGGATCATTTTACCTGCTATAAAGTGGGCCCCTTGGTCAGATTTTCAAAACAAAGATAAATAATAACTAATGAATGCAACACATATATTAATATGACGTGTAGTATGCTACATCAGCGCCTGAAGTAGACCTCACGAAGCTTGTCAAGACGGAGCAGTCTGTTCTTAAGGTCTCCCTCAAAATCACCCGGAGAGGAATCCGTGTCCATAGCTGCTGCGTCCAGCTTTGCGTGACCATCAGGTGCACCCGACAAGATTTGGAATACTTCGTACCACCGTGGATGCAGGGATCCAGATACATGCTGGATGTACGGGCAAAATTGTTGATGCTCGTCACAGAGGTCGACCGATACCGATGGATCAACAACAACCTTTCGAAAACACATATCGCACTGTATCAAAGGCAACTTAGAGCTTCCAAAGCTTGTGTCAATCAGCTTCCAACCTGATATGGCAATGGTCAAACACAATGCATCAACGTTTTCTATTCCCAAAAATGTTGTAGGAAGATGCTTCAAAGGCGGATGAAAAGTGAATGCAAATTTGTTCATGAGCTCCCTATTGGGCTCCAACGTCATGTATCTAGAAGTAATAAGTGGCTTCTGAACAGAAACTGCACCAGAAACTTCATAGATGTCGTCCTCACACCATTTACGTCTCCAGGGGCATGATAATGAGTGTTTAGAATGCATCAGTTCTTGATACCGCTCTTGCAATGAACGGTAGATGCTTGGATCGTCACCCACAGTGACAGTGACGATTGCTGAGCATGTCACACATTCGACTGTATTGATTTTGATTCCATTTACTGGAGTGGGAGTCAAGACAGACCACCCATGCTTGGCCCATTCCACGCAGCTCACGGCTTTCAGTTCCTCACAATACGGGACGTTCCAGTTTTTGTATGTATATCTGCTCAGCCTATCCAGGAAAGAGTCACGCGACCAAGGAAGATACGTTGCGCTGGACACTAACAAGGTCTTCTTACGATTCTCATGTTCTTGTTGCGCCTTCTTCTTTGCAAGACTCCTTGATTTCAACACATATCGATACAACTGAGGTGCTGTCTTTGATGCAGGCGAGTCGGAAACGTTTGTCACATTCTGATCAACTGTCGCCAGCGGAAGGTCTTCTGCCAAAGACCGCAAAAGCGCGGACAACTTTCTTTTTGACGGTGACTCACTACTTTCGTGAGCCGTCGGTGGCATTTTGCGACTTTATCTCTGCAACAATCTAAGTGTTTATTATGTCGTGTTGCGCGGCTGATTGACAGCGACCAAAAAAAATAAATGGAGCAAGTTGGGCGTATCATCCATATATGCCGACGTACTTCAATAGACTATAGTGACCAGAGAGCAGGTTATTGACTAATTATATTGCTGAAAATTATATATACCCACCGATGTCACAGAGATGCCCCAGAGAGTAGTCAAATTGTATTATATTCCGGTCTATTGTGTGGTCCAAAATACTAGCTATTGTAGAGAGTGCGTCGCTCATCATGCCGCTATTCCAAGTGAAGAGGCAGCCTTAGGGATCATAAAATCTTTCGCCTTCATCGTCTTGATAAGGAAATTGGGCATGCCCCAACCAAACAAAACTCCTACGCCGCCATTCTTGGAAATTGGAACTGCAATGGTCACAGAACCGCCAAGGGAAGCGTCGACCAGTGCAGTCTTCGAGTCGACAAGATCATGAATCAAAGAAGCCGTGATAGCCTTCATCTGATTGAAATTGAAATCAATAAGAGTCTTCGGACGGTCAGCAACCACATCTCCCACAGCATACACCTTATCAAATCCTTTCACTTTCAAGTGGGTGTCGGCAATTACAAACCCCCTGTTATCCAAAATGCCAGCAGGAAGGAAGGAAGTGTTCGGAGTTTGGCCGTAGGAAGGGATAAATGCATCCACTACTTTCTCACTGCCATCAGAGAATTTCAACACATACTTGCCACTGGAATTAGTGACGGAGCTTTCAAGCTTGATATTGTTGACAATCTTAACTCCCAACTTGGCCAGCTTGGTTGTCGCTCCAGACCCCAACTTCGGGGGCAGGCCATAGAGCGGGGCCGTATTGCCAGTATAAAGGGTAATTTGCTTTGCCTTTTGGTACTTCTCAGCAATCTCGCCAGCTACTTCAACGCCAGTGGGACCTCCACCAACGATCGCAACAGTCTTCGCCGAGGCGATTTCATCACTCAGCTTTCGAACACTGTCGAGGGACTCCTGAGAACTGTTGAGTAGCTTAAATGCTGGCACAGCAGCACTTGTGCCCGTAGCTATCACCAAGGCATCATAGGAGATCTGAGACGAGGAGCCATTGTTGTCGTACTCAAGAATCTTGGCGTCAAGGTCAGCTCGTGTCACGATTCCTTGAACAAACGAAAAATCCTTTTTGTATGCAGCAAAGGCCTTCTCAATGGAGAAGACAGTATCCTTGTATTTTGATTGATCTACCAGCAGTCGAGGAGCTCCAATATTAAAATACGCCTCAGCAGAAGGGGAAATTACCGTAACATGGATCTTTCCTGATCCAGCCTTAGGAATCACTTTTTTCAGAACGATCCTTGCCGTGTGGAGTCCGGTGAAGTTACCTCCAACAATTACTATCTCGGTCGTCATTATATATTCTATGCTCTTCGGAATGCAACTTTCAGAAATGGCGCCTAGAAGGCCTTTTTATACTATTTTGTGCCTTCAATTCATCCATTGCCACACCCATCATTACTCCCAAATCGGGCCAGATGCGTTGACACGGCTGACGTGACGTTCAGCCAATTGGTAAGCTTTTGGTAATAATCTCGTCACGATAAACCTGCATTTGGGAAGTACATCGGCATGCCGATAAAGATCTATGAGTAAGCGGAGATTTACGAGACATGTTAATACTGAAGAAATGACGGCGAGGTATAATGAGGGCTTAGAAATCATACGAGACAAAGCAGGGCGTTTTCCTTTTCAGGACCGATTGCTTGCATCCGAGGAACTTCATAGATAATGGAACTTTCAAGAATCCCGTTCCGTATGCACTTCCTATTGCATAACCAGTTAACAGCTAACTTATCAGATTTATTTCACGACACGGTACGATAACTCAACGTATTGATAGATTACTCACTCATTATAAGTTGTCAGATAATAGATTGATCTAGACCTAAGCAAAAAAAAAAATCAAACAGAAAATACAAAAACTACAGCACCTTCCGTTCTCGTATGGTCTCCCACTACAATACTGAGTAAGGCTCTCACAGGCTTGAATATGACTGATCGGACGGGAAGTCTTATTTTCCTGTAGATATGGCCGTAGCTAACAAATTTATTCACATATCCCCTTTCTATAAGAGATGCCTAACCCACTCTGCACCTCGCGTATATCTACTGTGGACGCTACTTATTCTAAGAGCTGCTTATCTGAAATATTCGGCTAAACCAATTGCAGATCTTAAACTTCGTACTAAGTTTAAGATGTTTTAATTAATTTTCGTGATATGTCACAGAATAAGATTTTGCTGTTCTCATGTTATCAATGGCTTGAATTACTACATGACAGCAACCATCGGCTTGCGTACGCAACCATCCATAACACGTTAATTTAAATTCTTCGAGACATGCAATTACGGCGAATCAGTGAATGCTACTACGAGACCGGAGGAAAGGGAACCATCGACATGCTCTGTGTCAACTAGACTAGGTTGGCAGATCTAATTGTCATTTAATTGAAGTTGTTTTAAGATCCTTCAATCATCCGAAAGAATGAACAAGTAAATACATCAATAGTATTGATCAATCACTTCCTATAAAAAAGTTAAATGTGACGATTAGTTTTGAATCAAGCTTTATCATTAAGAACAGGTCCAGCTCGCTTAAACCAATATGTGGATCACGTGATGTGCAATACTACTGACTGCGCTTCCCCAAATTAGCTGTTGATGAGCAGTGACGAACCGATTGAGCCATGTCAGAGTATCGTGGTGTGCTGAGCATGGATGATGCACAGGAGGAAGAGGTTCCAACATCGGCGCTGGATAATGCTCTGATGATTCCGGGTCCTGATGATAATAATCTCAAGTCTTTATCCATGGAGTCGCCCTATCCGACTATGGCTCGTCCGCAGATTCGTAGATCACGTCGAAGTACCGGAATTCACTCCGTGCTCGGAGATGACGATGACGACAACCATAATAACCGAGAAGGGTCAAAGTGGCAGGCACGACGAAAGGGCGGAGGTGGAAGTTCGTCGGATGCCAACATGGAGAATATCAATGAATTAGCTGGTCCATCCGTGACGTTTGCCAGTACGCCCGGATCATCTAGGAGAGCTCATAATCATGCTTCATCGCCTGCATACGGCGGTGACACGCCATCGTTTGCCTCGGGTGTCAGTGTAGAAAGCAATGCTGCGTCATTTCACACCGCTCACTCTACGCTTTCGCCGTCACTAAATGATACCGCGACTTCGTCTGCTTCTGGACCTTCGCCAGCTTCTCCAGGTGCTCCCGCTACGGGAGCAGCTCTGTTTCCGGAGAGACTGAGTAGCCATGGCTGGCGAGGGTCTCCAACGCCATTGTCGCGTAACAAAGCACAGCAACAGCCGTGGTCGCCGGTGCCCGAATTTTCTTCTCCAGGGAGCACAAGTAGTGCTCCGGGTGGGCTGGTCTCTTCTCCACTTCTATCTACGCCGAACCATCATATCAAGCGTGATTCAAGCTCCGCTGTTATCAGCTACCAAGATTTGGATGGTGATCTAAGTGGTTTAGATGAGCCATTATTACTAGATGCTCGTCACGCGTCAAGCTCACGATCGCCGTCGCCATCGAGGGTAATGGATACCTACACATATCCCGCTAGAGGTGCTGGCGATGTTGATTCTACAAGTGCTAATGTCGTAAAGAAATTTGGCGGGGATCAATCTTTGACATCCACATCCGATGTTCATCGACCAAGTAACGTTAGCGAGCTCTCAACTCCTTCTTCACTCAGGCACTATAGCAGTTCCTCTAACATCGTGAGCCCGGCGTCTGTACCATGGAAGGCATCTGATCCACTAGAGTGGACAAATGAGCGCGTTATATACTGGCTCGAAGCGAATAAGTTTGGACCAGACTGGATAGAAACGTTCAGGAATCGTAATATACAGGGACAGTCTTTCCTTTCTTTGGTGAATTACCGCGCATTGAAGGAACTAGGTCACTTTCCTTCTCCAAATGGTGAATACGATAATAGCCATTCACGATTTATCCATAATCTTCGCAAGCTACTTGATAGATCGGCTTCGTCTAATTCCAACAACATAGAGTCGCCTCAGGATAGTGGAAAAGCGTCTGTATACGGTGACGGGCCAGCAGCAGAAGGTTCGAACTCAACAAATTCCATGGGCGAGTCTCGAAGGTCGTCTGACTGGGAGCAGCAATCAAGTGAGCCTATTATGGCCAAGAGTAGTCTGGCTGCTAATCAACATCCCAGTCACCATGCTACATCGTACGAAAATCTATTGGAAGTAGCACGGTTGGGAGTCCAACCGCGGCCGAGAAATAATATTTCCATACAGCGCCCGATGTCGACGTTTGAATCTTCTACAAAGTCGTCTTTTTTCCATCAACCATCTTCACCTTCATTCCGAAATGGCTTTTTCAGGAGGCAGCATAACAAATCCAATTCTTCTGAGTCCACCTACAGCAATGTTAATGCAAATCAAAGTTCTTTAACGTTGGCCCCCGCACCTGACGAGGTACCAACCATAGTATTCGGCAGAACCTCGTTGCACGATCAGCATGAAGGAAGGAAGGGCAGAGGGATACTTCGAAAGCTGATTCGAGATCGAAGCAAAAGTAGAGACCATACAGGAAAGGTAGAGTCTCCAACCTCGCCAGTGTCGGATGCTCACTCTCTGAGTATTAGAGGTTCTCATGGCCCTTCTCAGTTATCCATACCAAAGGCCGACCTGTTTGGATTCTTCGATCAGCGGTTTCGACCCAGGCGAACATCCCAAACAGCGAAGTCTATTTTAGTCACTCTCGACAATGAGACCTTTTCTCTCGTGAAAATCGACGACGTGGCCACCCCGGATAGTCTGAAAAAGACCATCGCGAAACATTTGAAAGTGGATACTGATACACTTGCTTTGCATCTCACGGATTTTGGGTTTGAGCATGGTGAGCAGCTTGATGACTTGGTTATCCAGGACCTTTTGAATTCAGAGATATTGCCTGACGTGGTGAAGTTCTTTGTCACTACTGGCAGTTATCCACCATCACTGCGATCAGCGTCTCCGCATAGCGAGCACTCACAGTATGCCAATACCCCGGCACACATGATAAACGACAGTGAACAACCAATTCCGAAAGATTATTTTGACTATAAAACCCTACAGACAGCTACGAGGCCAAATTCTTTCAACACAGCTGGTCTGAGAGCATCATTCACGGCTGCAAAAGCTCCGACGGAGAATGAATATAGACAGGACGACTCTTTCAAAGTTATTCGCTCGGCGCGGAAAGAGATCAATTTTGATGACAGGCGTCCCTCTCCGTACGAAAGAAAGAGTTCCGGCAGCTTTGTTGCTCTAAGATCGGCTCCCCCGCCGCCACCGGGAAGAACACCATCATTCAAACGTACAGAATCTCTGCTAAAAAGAGCTGATTCTATGAAGCATCAGCCGAGCAATTCATCGGTAAGGAGCATAGATGGTGCGGGAGCGGGTTCGATCAAGAGTCGACCTAGTAGTTTATCAACGAAGGGTCAAGTCAAATTGAATACCAAGGATGTTCCGCTGAATACTATAGGTATTTCTTCAGTTCAAACATATAGCCCAGGACAAAGCGAAAACTTGATTCCGAGGCCATATGTTGGATGGCAGAACGCGGTGGCCAGAAAGCCGATAGTATCAGGAGTCGACTCAAAGCCAACTGTATCTACTGTGTCTGTGGCGCAAACAGATTTCGATGGCGACTTGTCTCCATCACAGGAAACCCCTGTCTTCAAAATACCTGAATTTGCAAAGTCTAGTCCTGCAAAGCCACATCCGGAAGAGCCAATGGGACCGGATGAAAAGTTCACGGAGAATGAAATTTCTTTTGATGGCGCACCCGGGTTTGTGGACGATAATGAGAGCGACTCAGATGGCGATGGTTTGTGGGCAAAAAAGCCACCTTCTCATTCTGAGGCTCGTCCTCAGCTACACATAGAAACGGCAAAGAGCCCGACTCTTCATAAGCCCAGGATCCCGCCTTCTTCAGGGGCGTCACCCATTAGAATTGTGGATGAAAATGGTGAATCATGGGCTGTGAGACCTCCGGCTGAAGTCGTCTACGACAATCTTGAACGATTTTTTCCAGGTACTGACCTTGATAAACCAATTATCGATGATGTAGCTCCTTCTCCGGTTGATACAAGTCATGAGAACGAACACCCGCTATCAAAACCTGCATTATCACCTGTTGTTGAACCCAAGGAAGCTGTTTCTCAGCACGGGCAGGATGGAGAAGCTCCGTGGAACATTTATCCTACCAAAGTTCGGGATGCCTCAGTCCATTTGAAAGGTGCACCAGTAGTTCCAACTCGCAACTCGATTCTTCGGTCCAGCAGTGATTTGCCTGCTCGAATGCGAGCACCTTCTCGTATGAAATCGCTGCGAATTGTAGCTCGAGAAGCATCCGAAGCGCGCAAACGCTATTCTTCGGCGGCTGGTACAGGACCAGAGGATCAAAGTGGTGCGCTGTTGCGACGTAAGAGCACTAAAATGTGGGGTCAGAAAGTTGTCGAGATGACGGCCAGTGAAATAAAAAAGGGAGGAAATCTCAGTACTTTGAGAGATCAGAAAGGCGAATTCAAACAGTTTGTTTGGGTTAAGGGCGAGCTGATTGGCAAAGGAACATTTGGCAAAGTTTATCTTGCCCTTAATGCAACCACAGGAGAAATGATGGCAGTCAAGCAAGTCGAAGTGCCTCAGACACCAAGCGATCGCGCAAGTGCTCGTCAGCGAGAGGTAATTGATGCTCTGCACTCGGAAGTTGAGACCTTGAAGGACCTTGATCACTTGAACATTGTGCAATACCTGGGTTTTGAAGCATTGAATGACGTCTATAATCTATTCCTTGAGTATGTTCCTGGTGGATCAGTCGGTAGAATCCTCAGGATGTATGGCCGTTTCGAAGAGCCTATAATCAAATCCTTAACACACCAGGTTCTAGAAGGGTTGTCATACCTACATTCACGTGGTATACTCCACCGCGACCTGAAAGCTGATAATCTTCTTCTTGATACCGATGGCGTTTGCAAAATATCAGATTTTGGTATCTCCAAGAAGAGCCGTGATATTTATGCCAACGATGCTGAGATGTCAATGCAGGGAACCATTTTCTGGATGGCCCCCGAGGTTATTCATAATGTTGTACACAACGAGAGACAGGGGTACAGCGCTAAAGTTGACGTGTGGTCTCTTGGATGTGTGCTGTTAGAGATGTTCGCTGGAAGACGCCCGTGGTCCACTGATGAAGCAATTGGTGCAATGTACAAATTGGGCACTTCGAAATTAGCACCGCCTATTCCAGAAGACACGGTCCCGTTTGTGAGTGAATTGGGGAAGGACTTCTTGGATCAATGCTTCACAATAGATGCCAGCAAACGCCCGACACCTGACCGTCTACTTCAGCATGCATTTTGTCTAGTAGACCCAGATTTTGATTTCACGAAGACTCAGCTCGGAGAACTCATCAAGTTTAACAGCAAGAAGAAGGATATTGTGAAGAATGATTTGTGAGGCTTGCTTTGTGACTTTTTATGTATATTTATTTATTTATATGACAGTTGTAACTGATAGACGAGTAAGTCCGTATTCGATAAGTGCCTATGAGCCGCGTGAAGTTGAAGATGGGCACTTCTTTCATGACATTATGTTATCTGGACAGTTCACAAGGGGATATTCAACCCGGAGACAGCCTGTAGGGTTTGGAATTCCTATCACAAGGGTTTTCATTACAACAGTTGTTGTATATTTTGGCCTACAGGCAGTGAAAGCGCGTTTGGAGTTGGAGGACTCCCGTGCAATGCTAAATAGTGAGTAGCAGTAGCCTCATATTATTTCTAACGTTTAGGTGAAGTGAAGCGGCTGCAACATGAACTGGACGCCAAGATAGAAGAGCAGAAGACTGAGCATCAATTAAAACATGAAGTAACTGTGGATAAACCACAAAGCTCGAAATGGCGGATATGGTAATACAGTTGAAAAAAATTGTATATATCTGATTATAAATATAGTGGAGGCCACACCATGCTCATGGGAATCTCGGCACCTCTGTAAGCGCGATCAATCAGCCGACTTTATCGTTAAGTTTAGTATACATTTGCATCAGCCGAGACGGGCCTTTCGGTGATCTTGGGGACGTAGTGTTCGACAGAGAATTGCGAAGCGAAAGTTGTGGTGTTTGAGGATCCGAAGTTGCTAGGGCAAGCTGTTGCCGAGCGTTGCTGATCTTTGCGAAAAGCTTCTGAGCATCCTCAGGCTTGACTCTGTCATATTTCTTCATACGCACAGTAGGGTTGTTGTAGTCATTGATGTTATCGCTTAACAATAAATCAACACTCTGCCTTAATTCCGTAACGGTGGTGGTTAGACTCATATCGTTTGCATCAGCTCCAAGTTCATTGACAAATTCTTCCAGGTATTTCACGTCTACGTCAAAGTTCGATACTGCTTCCAGCGTGATATTTTCACCTGACTCCATGACGAAAAAATTCAGCAGCGAAGAAGATAAATGATCAAATGCATCCAGGTAGAGAAAGCTCTTAATTGCTGGTGGAAGATTCACCAGCGCGGATGTTACCATTGTCTTTAAGAAACTCACCATATCCACCAGATAAGAACTGGGAGTCTCTGTGAGTTCTTGGGTCCGCCAATCGTAGTCAGCAAGCTCCAGAAAGTTGTCTACCACCGAATTCACCAATTCGAAGACTCGCTCCTCTGCCTTTTTACGAGCCTTTGCAAACTCGGTTGTAGCCTCGAGAACAAGCCGTGATTTCCGTCTTGACACGAGCTCAGCGGCCAACTTTTCTTCTAATGCACGTGAAGCTCCTTCAAAATATTCCAAATTTATTAGAATCTGAACGATCTGCTCTCGCGTCGTTGAATTCAGCCGTTCAGAAAATGTCTTGCAAATGATATCTCCAAGGAGGTTATCAACCGCTTTACGGAGGATGTCCTCAACTCGCACTGGATCATGTTGCAAGTCTTCCAAAAATACCTGATGACTTGACACGAATTCTCGAATCTCGTAGCAGCAGAAGGGATATATCTCAGAAAACGGAACGATGCGAGGAAACGTTTTTCGAAGTTCGGCCTGATCTGGGTAGTACCAAGCCATCCTGCAAACTTCATCATATTCTGACTGGTTGGGAATAGCCATTGGCATGTAATCATCTTGTTGCAGCGCCCGAAGGAACTTTTCTTGAAATGTAGAGCTCAGAATACGCGAATACAGAGTAAAGAGCCTCAATATAATAGCAGTCACACCAGATGTGTTGAAACCAAACGTCTGCATGGCATGTGAAAATGTGCTCAGCAAACTCTTCAACTCACGAAGGACTGTAAGGTCTTTGAGCTTCTCCATTTCCACGATTAGTATTGGCCCAATTTTTTGACTTAGAGACTCCCAAATATCGTCGACTTCTCGAGCTGGTCTCAACGCAGGCAGCTTTCGTGCAATAATTCTATCAATAATGCAAAATCCAGCGATATTGTACAGCACATTTGTCACTTCGGTTAACAAGCTTCCGGTATCGCTGAATGATAGTGTTTTCGGAACGATGTAGTCTCGTTGTATCTTACGGTCAGACTCAAAATGATGCTGAAACTCCGGAAGAAGACCAATGCTAGAATGAACTAAAACACACTCATACAGCACGGAAAGGTCCAACACAACGCAGTTACTCGCCAAAAAATTAGCACTTGATTCCCGATACGCCACTTCCACGCCCGACCCGAACGGATACTTCTTATGGTGAGGATTTCTTTTCACGTGGTCCTGCCACGCTGATCGCTGTCGTATAACTCTATCCATTATATCTTTACCTATTTCGACATTCCTCTGCTGAAGCTCAGACAGCCAATTGTCGGTGTCGGCCAGTGTATCGGTGCGCACCATCTTGTTAAGACTCGGAAGCGACTTGTTTATTAGTTGAGCAAAACCATAGTCCGACACTTCTTTGAGGTGCACGTTACGAAGGTCATCCAGGCTCTGTAGGGCCGCGAACTTGCGCTTTTCGCGTAACAATTGGTGAACATTGTTGGTGAGCTCCAGCACTTGCAGACATGCTTCTACAGCCTCAATAGCTGCACTCACATTGGCGTGCCTCGTCTTTGTGGTGAGGAGCTTTGATTTGGCGGCACTCAGCTCTGTTCCTGATTCCAGCGTCCTTCTGCTTATGTCGACAATGCTCGACTTGATAGTGGTAGCCTCCTGGGATACTTGATCCAGCTGCTGTACAGAGGCCATGTACTCGTTATGATCGACACTACAAATCTGGTTTATTTCGCGATCTTTTAACCGCTGCAATCCTTCCAGCGTCTCGATCAAGTCCCCAGTGGTGTCAGTTTTTAGTGCGTCCTTTATGATGGGAGCCAGCTGCTCTAAATAGTCATCGGACGCAGTTCCAATTACACGTTGCCCAGTGCCACCTGTTGTCGAGGATCGTGAACGACCAGTGAGACCCCCATTAGAGCTTCCGAGTGCCGCGCTGGACATAGGTAACCCACTGGTAGTATTCTTCGCGGAAAGTGCGAAGTCTGTTGACAGCAGCAGCTGTTGTAGCTGGAGCTTGAGGTCTTTTACCATCGAGTTATTGTTAGCTATATCCCGCTGGGACGTCGATAAGCCATTCTGTAGGGCATCTAAGCTACCCGCCTCCATGCTGCTCGGCCGTTTTTCAGGCGAGTGGATGGAACTCAGGTTCAAGGCGGATGCGGTGTGGTATTGACAGCAGCGACAACCTCGAATATAAATCAGTATAGGAATTATCTACGCGATGGACTTTCATAGCAGTAGGCTTCAGACCCGCTACAGAAATAGACGGTTAGGGTGGATGAGCCCCAGGATGATGTCTCAGCCTGGCTGGGATGAGGGCAAGTTCTATAGCGCTGCAAATAAGTAGGACTAAAAGGAGCTCGGTAACTAAAGAGCATAGTAGTCGAGAAACAATTCCGTTAAAAATCAGTCACGAATATAGAAACGCGCAGAATATAGAATTTGCTCAACACATTATGGTGCAGATTGCCGAGTCGGCTGTTTCAATGTGCAGTGTAAATTAACTCTCGGGCTATAATTTATCTATTACAGCATATGCCATGCCGCTATCCATTTATATGATTCAGTCATTAACATCTGCTAATGCTGGAAAATAGTGCTTTCGTTTTCAGCTATGCAAATGTGCAGATGTACTGAAGAACATTTTGCGTTACAGTAAAAGCGTATTGCAAATGTTCCCCCCTGCTGGGCCGAGGTAGAAATGCAAATTGACCGCAGCATTAGCTCTCATAGACTCACTGCTTCTGAACTTGTTGGTGTGCTACGTCTGCCAACTTAAGTTTTACTGAATTTCACTTATAAAGAGCGTATAATTGGCTTATAGTTGCCTGATGGACGCTATTTTAGCTTGATCGTCAGAGTGATCGCTTGTGATCAAGATAAGATAAGCCGCGTATAAATGCGGATCCTGCACTGCCATAACTCTATTTTCGACACCACTACTCATAAATGGGAAAAGGAGCCAGCAAGTTGTCTAAGGAGGACCTTCAGGAGCTTAAGAAGGCCACTTATTTTGACCGCAAAGAGCTGCAGCAGTGGTACAAGGGGTTTTTGAAGGACTGCCCAAGTGGTCAACTAGACAAGGAGGAGTTCCAAAAGATATACAAGCAGTTTTTCCCGTTTGGCGATCCGTCGACCTTCTCTGAATACGTGTTCAACGTGTTTGACAGCGATAGATCCGGCACGGTAGATTTTAAGGAGTTTATAACCGCGCTCAGCGTAACCTCGCGGGGTAAGCTGGACGAGAAGTTGAAATGGGCGTTCCAGCTGTACGACATCGACAACAACGGCCAGATATCATATGACGAGATGCACAAGATCGTCAGCGCCATATATAAAATGGTAGGGTCCATGGTGAAGTTGCCGGAGGACGAGAGCACGCCGGAAAAGCGGGTCAACAAGATTTTTGAGCTTATGGACAAAGACAAAGACGGAGAAATTACTTGGGACGAGTTCCGTGAAGGGTCCAAAGTGGATCCCACTATAGTATCGGCATTGAATCTATATGACGGATTAGTATAGTGTATCATATATACATACACAATATATATAGCATAATGACTAACTTGGATATTAAGTTTGTTAGAAAAAGACGGCTGGAAAACTAGCCTCGCTTCGCTACACCGAGGATACCGGGAAGTGGCTCGTTTCCGATGCTTGCAATCAGACCGACTGCTCCGACTGCAGTCCCAATAATAGCCAGCCCTGTCCAGAAGAACAACTGAAATTCGGTACTGACATCGATCTTTTGACAAGCTGATCCGCCCCAGTAGGTCGTCCGCTGCTTTGCTGAATCGTATGTCGAACTGCATGCACAAGCGTAGTCACCAAAACTATTGAGTACGCACGATCCATGACCTGAGCAGGAATTGGTCGACACTTCGCAGGCCTCTTGAGAAACATAGTCTCGCAAAACAAGCCCAGAACGTCTCCTAAGAGCACCTGTCTCGTTGCGGCCGTTCACTGTATCGCCGTTCTTCTTGTAGCCGTGCTGGTGATGAGTAACAGCCCCGCTGTCATCGTATGTCGCATGATGCTCTACTCCCTTGTTGGCCTTTCTGCCGCCATGATGTAGACGTCCAGTTCCAGTTCCTGGGCTATTTTTGAGGCTGCCACCGCGATGCTTGTGATGCTTTGTTCGCACAACATCAACCTCACACGAGCTGTCACCAAGCGCAACCACGGCAAGTCTAAAAGACGAACTGGCATCTACTACTTGCTGAAATGCTTCTTCAAGTGCCACTGCTGCCCGTGCGTATTTCTCGCCCTCCAGCTGCTGCAGACATTTCACATGGAGAAGAGCTCCGTCCTGCAAATCAGATAGATTGTTCACCAGCGACCGAATACGGCATACGTCCCTTAGCACAGCACGATCGCCACTCTCTGACGAGCTGAATCCGTCAACAATGCACTCCGCGACCTGGCGTTTTACAAACTGACTGTGAGTCAATATGTATACCTCATCATCAACCAGCTGTTTGACCTTGCCATAGAGGCCCACAACGTCATCAGCGACGCCTGCCAAAAAGCCCTGAACAGACTTGACATTGGGCGTCTTATCCATAGTGTAATCGGGGTCTTGGCCCAACAGCTTCTCGCCATGAGCTGCGAAGTTGTCTACGACTATGACCACCGCATTATCGCCATTGGTCTCCACAAACAGCTTTGAATCAGACTTGTACAGCGCAGCTGGAGATAGTCGATTCATGAGCAGAGCTTCGTGGCCATTGCGCACCTGGTGAGCCGGTCCAGCACCTGCAAACTGCGCCAGCACCAGCTGAGACTGCTCGCTAGAAACAGCTTCAACCAGAGGCTTGGTGTCGTGTTTCTGCTGGCCAAGCAGGTACACAGATGCTGCTGAGCACTCTGAGGTGGTTGATTCTGCCAAAACTGGGCCAATCGCTGCCCCTATCAACAAATAGTCAGACAGTCTCATGGTGTCATCGAAGAGAACCCGGGCTGTTGAGGTTCAAGCATATTATGAGCTCGGGCGGGTAAGCATTTGAGAACCCTGGAGATACAGCCGTGCCATGTCCTCTTTAGGCCTCAAGGATTAATGTGTTGGAGTCGTACTTGACACCCAGAATAAGTCAGAACTGAGGGCACAAGAATGGCGCTTATTGGTCCTCCGGTACCGGAACACATACAGAGGCTACGTGATGAAAGGCTACACGGGAAAAAAATCGTTGATGCTGCGGATCAGGGCCAGGCAGATGGGCAGCTAGATGGGCGGCGAGGAAAGGCTACTAATAGAACGGCTACACCAGAAGATGATCAAAGAAATGACAACCAACGGGTGACAAAGCACATGCCTGACCTGGAAAGAAGCGGGCAGCAAGAGACTGGTGACTCGAGTGATTCAGAGGATGAGTACGGCCCTACTCTGCCAGTTTTGATGGACACAGCTGAAGCCGAAAGAGAAGCATTGGCACGTCTTCAGTCTCGTGAAGTTAAGCCACACTCCTCGGGAGACTCAGACAGATCCGACTGGATGGCTCGTGCTTTGGGACTGCCGACGAAAAGAAAAAGCGTGGCAGATCATACAGTTGTCAAAAAGATCACTCGAACTGAACATACAGAGGTCGATACCGATGACCGCCCATCTCTGTTAGAGCAACACATATCAAGTAAAATGCCCGCCACCAGCGATGAGGTAGACTGGTCAGCTATTCGAGCGTCTGGCAAGACGTCTGAGTTTATCAAGAAGGCACAGTCGATAAATAGCCGGTTCGCTAAAGCCTCTAAATGATTGCACCTGATCTATGAGTACACATGATCTGGAGCAGTTATTGATTGATCTGGAAATTCTAGTCAATTGCAACCAAGATAAAAAAAGTTATTTACATAGCTACAGTTCATAGGCGTTCGGCGACCTGGATGGCTGCACGGCAGCCGGCTTTGATAGTCTCGGTGAGAACGTAATAGGGCACTGCCTGCTTTGAGCCATGGTTCACCGCAGTATCAAGGTGCTCCAGCTCATCATCTCGGAACTGCCTGATAATGTCTTTGAGCTCGCTGTGGGTGTTGGGCAGTTCGGCGTGTAGCCAGCGAAGCTGCGAATTGTAATGGCCTCCAATCACCGTTTCAACCGCTTCTGTGCACGCCATGGCTGCTTCCCTGCCTAGCAGTGCAGTGCCTACTCCAAGGCCAAATGCTGCTGCCTTCCATACGGGAGTGAACAGAGATGGTCGCACCCGACCCTCTGTCTGTAAACTATCAAACGTTCGGTGATGGTGGACTTCCTGTTCCCACATATGCTTGATTAGTGGCACCAGCGGTTTCTGAGTTGCCGAGAACACTAGATGCTGGCCAGCATAAATATAGTCCGCGCCGAGTTCACCAGCCTGATCTACTCGCACTATCCGGTGTAGCTTCTCCTTTTGGGCTGCGGTCACTGCCGAGCTCTTGACGGACTTGATAGCTTGACGGAGCATATGGTGCGGCAGAGATGTTGATGAGCCGACTGTGAACACTTAGGCGCACACTGTAGCAGGTGCAGATGAGAGGCATCTTGAATGTTAGCTGAAACAAATTAATGATAATAACAAAGAATCTAATACAAAGCACATGTCAAGAGGAATCTAATTCTAGGCACTCTGTAGAAAGTATCTAGTACACAGCACTTGAAAGCATACTGGGTGTTACTCCACATAATACGGCACCCAACAATCTAATGTAGTAAAATATTTAACATACAGCAGCTGTTGAATAGCGGCTAGGACGTATCCGTGCCGTCCAACGGTCATATGGAAAGGATATAATGGAGCAAGTCAACTTCCAACAGATATCAATGGTTCAGTGATAGAGCTGCCAAACATTCTTGGAAGTCATAAACTGGTCAATGATACAACTTACACCCTCCTAATATACGTACCCAGCTCTTGAAATTTCAGTCAGAATCGCTGCTGTGACGGCGTTTCTGGTCGTTTTGCTTCAAAGCTTTGAGCGAACGAACCACGACAAGTGATCTGCATTTCACGCCGACTATAGCAGTCTTAGGGACGACAGTTTTAGGACGCATTGTGGTCATCACTTTCTCAGGTTTCCCACTAGAGGACCTATTGTCAGATACAGCAGTAGATCCAGTAGTCGTCCATGTGGTAGGAGCTGCTTCACTGGAGGTACCCATATTATTTCTTCTTTGCCTTTTCGCGCTCCTTCTTTTCAATCTCTCTCCTTGTGCCCTTTATGAGCTCCAGATGGCCCACCCTAGACGCCAGCAGCTTCTCTGTAGCAGATGTGAGAGCTGCTGAATGCTTTTTCGAAATGATTGCGTCTTTAACAGCCAAGCTCCTTTTTGGCACGATCTTCTTTGGTGCAGCCTTTTTAGGACTTTTGTTAACCACGACTATAAACCCATCTGAGTACTCACTTTTGACTATGCTTCGTCACTTTGGACTGTTTCTTTGTGATTTTCTTTAATGATCCTTGCGGCATGTCTGCGCCTGTTTCACGTAGGCCTGTGTCTGTACATGAAATTTCTTGAGGCTTCAAAAAAAATTTAGGGGTTAGGATCTATACCCGATGATTTGGAAAATGCCGACTTTTTAGTCTTCACAAACTCGGCGGTTTTTCTGTTGTTGGCATCATGCTGACTCTGGCGGGGCCCGTGGCTTACTCTCCATTCCGAGTCAATGCGCTCATCAACAACATCAACGGTGCGGTCAATTCTTCCGCAGTGGTTGCGATCCGCACCGTGTTTGTACACTATGTTGATGTCAAGCACGGAAGCGATGTTAATACCAACGACGAAAAGAAGCTGCTTCTACAGACGCTGCTAGAGTATGATACAAAGCCAGATTTGTCTGATGGTCTGACTAGCTGTCTGGTGGGGTCTATTTCGGGATTGGACACTGTTATCCCTGAGAACTGCTATCTGCTACGTGTGATCCCTCGACCTGGCACTATCTCGCCGTGGTCTTCAAAAGCAACCAATATCCTCCACAATTGCGGTTTGAAGGACGATGTCTCCCGTGTCGAAAGGGGTCTTGCTCTTATTATCCAGGTCAGAAAGGGATTCCCACTAGATGAGCATCTCAAATCTGGAGCTTTCTTGAATTTCATCTATGACAGAATGACCCAGACCATTTCTGACAAGGCGCCCACTTCTAATGAGCTGTTCTCGGTTGAATCTCCGCGACCACTTGTTTCGGTTCCTCGGTCATCAATAGCTGATGCCAATAAGTCTATGGGTCTTGCCCTGGACCAGCCTGAGATAGAGTACCTACAAGGTGCCTTCGTAGACAGAGATCCTACTGATGTTGAGCTGTTCATGTTCGCCCAAGTCAACTCTGAACACTGTCGTCATAAAATTTTCAATGCGGACTGGAAGATTGACGGCGAAACAAAGCCATACACGTTGTTCAAGATGATTCGCAACACTCACCAAAAAAACCCCAAGTACACCATCTCTGCGTATTCTGATAACGCGGCCGTTCTTCAAGGTGCTGAGGCCCACTTTTTTGCTCCTGATTCCAAGTCCCACGTGTACACGGATAAAAAGGAAGTTGTCCATTTCCTTGCTAAAGTGGAGACTCACAACCATCCCACAGCGGTTTCTCCTTTTCCTGGAGCTGCTACTGGTTCAGGCGGTGAGATTCGAGATGAAGGTGCTGTCGGCCGAGGTTCCAAGCCCAAAGCTGGGCTGTCTGGCTATAGTGTTTCAGATCTTCTGATTCCTGAATTCAGGCAGCCCTGGGAGCTCGACGTTGGAAAACCGGCCCATATTTCGAGCTCTTTGGATATAATGCTTGAGGCTCCTATTGGGTCGGCTGCCTTTAACAACGAATTTGGTCGTCCAGCCATTACCGGGTACTTCAGGACTTTGACTACTGCAGTAACGAATGCCAGTGGAAAACAGGAGATTAGAGGCTTCCACAAGCCAATCATGATTGCTGGAGGTCTTGGGTCTATCAGGCCCCAGTTTGCTCTGAAGAATCGCAAGATCACCCCTGGTGCTGCATTGATTGTGCTCGGGGGCCCTTCTATGCTTATTGGTCTGGGTGGAGGTGCTGCTTCGAGTGTGTCTTCTGGAGAAGGATCAGTTGAGCTTGACTTTGCCTCAGTCCAGCGTGGCAATCCTGAGATGCAGAGGCGTGCTCAAATGGCTATTGACGCTTGTGTTGCCCTTGGTGATGCGAACCCGATCCAGTCTATCCACGACGTGGGTGCAGGTGGTTTGTCAAATGCGTTGACGGAGCTTGTCCATGATAACAATTTAGGTGCCAAGTTTGAGCTGCGTGACGTTCCAAATGCAGAGCCGGGCATGTCTCCAATGGAAATCTGGTGCTGTGAGGCCCAGGAGCGTTATGTTCTTGGGGTGGCGCCTAATGATTTGGAAATTTTCAAAGCCATTTGCGAGCGTGAGAGAGCTGAGTATGGTGTAGTTGGGTATGCAACAAGCGAACAACGACTTGTTCTGCATGATAGGCTGACCAATACCACGCCCATTGACATGGAGATGTCTGTGTTGTTTGGCAAGCCTCCCAAGCTGAGCCGAGTCGCTACTACTCGCCCGCTGAAGTTGGAGCCTTTTGTTACGAAAGATTTGACAGCAGAAGACGCGCTTGATCGAGTACTTCATTTACCTGCTGTTGGCTCAAAATCGTTCCTCATCACCATTGGTGATAGATCTGTCACTGGGCTTATTGCTCGAGCGCAGATGGTAGGACCATGGCAAGTTCCAGTGGCCGACACTGCTGTCACTATCACTTCGTACGGGCGAGAAGTCGTTACTGGAGAGGCTTTTGCCATGGGTGAGAGGCCCTCAATTGCCCTTATCAGTGCTGCTGCTTCTGCAAAGATGTCTGTTGCTGAGTCTCTGCTCAATCTGTATGCTTCTGACGTCAAGTCTCTTGATACTGTGCGACTGAGTGCGAACTGGATGTCTGCTCCTGCTCACGAGGGCGAAGGTTCAGCTTTGTATGAAGCCGTTCAGGCTGTTGGGTTGGATCTTTGTCCAGGGCTTGGAATAGCAATTCCGGTTGGAAAGGACTCAATGTCGATGAAGATGAAGTGGGACAAAAAGGAAGTGACTGCTCCAATGTCGGTTATTATCACTGCTTTTGCTCCTGTTGAGAATGTTCATAAAACCTGGACGCCGCAGCTCGAACGAGTGGATGGATCAAGCTTAGTTCTTGTCGACCTTGGTGCAGGTAAGAATAGGTTGGGTGGGTCCGCTTTAGCTCAAGTGTACGGTCAGGTCGGAAATGAGTGTCCTGATGTTGATTCGAAGCTGCTGAAAAGTTTCTTGAAAGCTCTTGAAGTATTGCATAAAGAGCTCGACGGCACTGTCCTCTCCTATCATGACAGAAGTGATGGAGGTCTCATTGTTACTTTGCTTGAGATGGCCTTCGCAGGTCGGATAGGAATTGATGTGAATATTCCTCCTACTCCAGATGTATTGGGTGCTCTATTCAGTGAAGAGCTGGGTGCAGTGTTCCAGGTGACCAATGTTGAAGAGTTTAAAAAGGTGCTTGTTACCAGTGGTGTTCCTGCTGAGTTCATACACACTGTGGCCACGGTGAAGTCTGGGACAGATCAGACGATAACTATATCGGTTGATGGTGAACCTCTACTCGAAAGCACGCGTGCGAGTCTTCAACAAGCTTGGGCAGAAACTTCTTACAAAATACAAAGGCTCCGAGATAATCCAAAAGCAGCCGATCAGGAGTTCTCCAACATTTTGGATAATTCGGACCCCGGCATTACTTACAAATTGACGTTCGATGATGCACCACTCCATGTTTTTAATGAAAAGCCAAAAGTTGCCATTTTACGGGAACAGGGAGTTAATGGCCACATGGAAATGGCCTACGCAATGACGCTGGCAGGGTTCACTGCCGTCGATGTACATATGTCTGATATCATGAGCAAGCGGGTCAGTCTTGAAGAGTTTGTTGGCATTGCAGCGTGCGGTGGCTTTTCCTATGGCGACGTTCTGGGTGCCGGTTCAGGTTGGGCTAAATCAGTAATGTTCCACGCCGATGTCAAGCAAGAGTTCTATAACTTTTTCAACGAGCGGAAGGACACATTTGCGCTGGGTGTTTGCAACGGCTGTCAGTTCCTATCTAGATTGAAGTCCATCATCCCCGGTGCTGAGAACTGGCCATCATTTGAGCGCAACTTATCTGAGCAGTACGAATCCAGAACAGTCATGGTGGAAGTCGTCGACAACGGGTCGGTCAGTGGAGAACAAAGTATATTTATGACTTCTATGAGAGGGTCGCGGTTCCCAATTGCTGTCGCTCATGGTGAGGGTCAAGCCACTTTTAGAGACGAGAGTGAATCTAAGAGGTTCAACCATGAGAAGCTCACTGTTATCAGATACGTTGATAACTACGGTAAGCCGACTGAAAAGTATCCTTACAACCCAAATGGCTCACCAGAGGGCATAACGGGCATCCGGTCTCCAAATGGAAGAGTGCTTGCGATGATGCCGCATCCTGAGCGTGTCGTCATAAAGGAGTCTAACTCGTGGTATCCAAAAGACTTGAATTTTGTTGATGGTCCTTGGTTACGAATGTTCAGAAATGCGCGGCAGTGGGTTGGTTAACTTGAAATACAAAGTTTTTAGTGAAAGAAAGATCCCCGGTTTTGTTGATCATATGACTTCCGAATATGTATATATACTACATAGATATATCACAATAATAATTGGCAGAGTATCCATGCAAAAAAAAATAAATAAATAAGGTGAGGGAGGGATTGAAGAGATGAGCCAACGTCATCACCACGAGTACATTGCACGGTGGCCGCTGGTGCGCAGTAGAATTTGAGCGAAACAACATTTCGGTGTCCACCGCTCAACGACATAGCAGTCACACAGCGTGATCGAGTCGCAAATCGTTACTGTAGGGATTAATATTGAACAAGCATCCAACAAGTTAGTTCCAGCTCGTCTTCCACGACACATTGTTCTGTTGTACGCACTGATGCCATTCAGTATAAATTAGCGGACAATTCGGCGACACATGCGGAACCATCTTCGCCGTCTCGCTCGATAGAGTTTAGTGCCATTTTCATTGGCATCATAAACCCATTTTTCGTCCTCATCAACCACAGTTAAATGTTCCAAGCAATGTGCCTTGACCCAAATACTTGGGGTATAGTCGCGCTCCCAGCCGTCGCCAAAATACTCCCATTCCTTCGGAGCCAGAACCTCTGACAAGTTAGCAGAGCTGCTTTCCGCGAGAGAGCTGACGTATGGAAGGTTGGAATATAGCGAGGTCTCCCATACACTTGATTTTGCGTCATATATCTGAATCTCAAACGCCTCGACCTCTTTTGGTTCGTGAGATTCCAGAATGCCAAACTCCTCGGCGGCAATTTCATACATGCGAGAAACAATAGTTGACGACACATCGTGAGAAACCTTGTCTATCTTGTCGATACCAAACTGTTCTAAACCTTCGTCCCTTCTGGGATATTGAAGGCAAACGACAATCCATCCCAAACACATGACTATCGGCTTCCAAGGAAGGTAAACAAACAAAGGCATTGTAAGGTACAACAGGGTCCCGACAGCCAACAATGCCGTATATGTCATGCAGGAGAACTTCTCGTCGGCAAAGTAAGCAAACATGCTGAGAACCTCTATAACTGCATCGTACGTTTCCACATACTCAGCCATTGTGTTTTGAGTATCTACAATGTTGAGATAAAACTCTTTCGACCACTCTAATATGGGACGTGGAATTGGTGCTGGCCGCAAGGGTGGCCCAGCAGTGATGGAAGTACCACCGAGAGCGTTTTCAGACGGTGAACCTGGGTGCCTAGAAACGTATGCTGGCACCATAATACCGAACGCTAGGTAGAAGATAGGAACCACAGGTATTATCCTTGGATTGAGGCAGATAAACGAGTACAGCGAAAGAGCAGACAGAGTGGCTGATGGCTGTTCCCATTTCAAAAGTCCCTTGACGAAATAGTAAGTCTCGTGTATGATTGTTCCGCGGCACATCATCTCTCGATAGTTCTTTGATGTCAAAGGCACCGAAAACGGAGGTCGAGCTTTCTGCTGCTCAAGCCGCCTTTCAATGCTAGCCGTTGTAGACTGAGAGTTCGGTAATGACGACATTACAATTCGCTCTAAGAGCTTATCCGCAAACTGGCTGAGCGGAGGCGCAGAGCCCGCCTTGTCACTACCGTCTCTCGAGTCAGAGACCACTTGCTTCTGACCTTTGACCGCAGCTTGACCATTATTAGGTCCTTGGTCTCCGGCTACTAGCTGTGATAGCAACACATCATTTCCCTGGGCGTTGAGTAGGCTCCAAATACCCGCAACGTTGGACATAAATGTCAAATGTTACGCAAGTATATCCTTCGGATGTCGGGACTCCACAAACTGCAAGGCTGCGATGACGTAGGGTAGGTTTTCGTCTGAGAGAGAGCGCGCCTTAAGGTGGACATACAGCACTACGCAGATGCAGTGGTCCGCTGTGGAGTACTAATAAGCCATAAGATCTTTTGACAGTTAAATTCAAATGAATTTTATTTTTCAAACCTAGGAAACTAACAGTCCTAATGCTGTTGAATAAATAACTCGGAATCACGACACATAGCACGAGAATCAGATTTTTTAGTGGAAAATAAATACACGATTTCAACGTCAGTATTGGCCGAATATCCCAAACAAAATGGCGTTGACTCGAGGAGTTGTTCAGGCAGTTGCTGACCCGGTGCCTTCGGAACGAATCGCATTACGACAGATGCAAATACCAGAACTCGATGAGATATCCAGAGCTCATCCACATAGTATCGCGTGTCAGAAAGATCCTCCCCATGCTCCTCTTATTCGACGTGCCAGCTGGATATCTTTTTGCATTATTGTAACGCGTTTGGCGTGAATTGCACAGAGATTTGTGTCCTCAAACAAATGCACTAGATACGCTTCTGTGGCCTCCTGTAGTGCCTGCAAAGCCAAAGACTGCCAACGTAATTGTCTATCATACCCAACATAATCATTTAAAACCTCTCTGACTAAACGCGCAAATGGCATCTTTTGGATCAAGAGGTCTGTCGATTTCTGATACTGACGGATTTCGCGTAACGCTTTCATGCCAGGTCTGTATCGCCGTTTCTTTTTCGGATCTTCCAGATCGATCCTTTCCCGAGCAGAAGCAGATTTTTTTGGCTGGCCAGGCTTCCCTGCTGCCACACCACCTAAAGACTTATGCAATGTGGCCATTTGGATCAGTAGTGCTACTACAAGTGAGTGGGTGAAATCAATGTACGCGTCTGTATGCAAAACAATAACATCTCGCGCATAGGGGATCTTTTCTACGTCAGCCGCGTCTGCGAAGAAAGATTCCAATGCCAATATTCTCTGTGAAGGGATGAACTAACCAACAAGTTAGAAAAGAAACGACCTTGTTGTAAAACATGGATTCCTTTATTCAAATCAAGGGGAAGAAAAAGAGACACAGAAAAAATATATACAAGGAAAAGTCTGTTGATGACTATGCCTTGTTACTTGAGCAGAAGATGGCTGACATCAAGACGTCAAAGTTCTATGATTTTTTCATTGAGGCATTAGACAAGCTCATTGAAAACCACTCTGTAAGGTACATCAGATGCTTAGCACTTGGACAGCCCACTGAACGCATAAGTCATGATAATGCTATGTATCAACTAGCTCTGCTATTACTGTTATCGCAACATTTAAACGTTGAACGACAGAACATATTTCTTTGGGATCCGATATTTGAACAGATGGATCTCCAGCTCTTTGAAGTGTTGAAGCTGTCTGTATGCGAAACATTACCGTCACATGAAAAGGATGCCAAAACGTTGTATTATATGCCACATGCCCCTCTGAGACTTATAGACGATATTTTGGGAGAGATCAGTGGTGAAACTGTCAATCTGGTGATTGGCAACTATCTTATGAATTATGAAACCAAACTGTCCTCTGCAGAGCTCATTGAAAAATACAGCCGTGTTGATTCAGTTATTAACAGTCGGGGAAACAGAAAGTGGACAATTGAAGTCATTCCAGATTCCTTGTCAAAGTCCGATGGGTGGTTCTCAGCTGTCAACGACTTGGCACTCCACTTGGGATTATTATCACAACATTAATTTAATTTATAGCATAAAATATATGTACATACACATCTAAAAACCAAATAACATAATTGGATTAAGAACTCTCGTACTTCTCCCAGTTATCCAGGATGTTCTTGATCTTGTCAGATCCTGTCAGATCATAGACTTCCTGGAAATACTCCCTGGTGATCTGGAAGGGCTTGGCAGTCAAGTTTGGGATGTACTTGTTAATTAGGCTGGCAGGTTTGACTGCCGATTGAGGCACTTTCTTGACCAGGAAATTCTTGAACGGCTTGACTCCACTTCGCAGATACGAACTGTGGAATGGCACACTGATTCCCTTGAGAGGAATGCAAGCAAAGCCTCTGTCGAGATCAATAGGCTGAGGCTTGGCCAAGCTCTTCTCTGAAATCTCCGACACAATCTCATTCAAATGCTTCTTGACATCCTCGACGGGGATCGTTTCAAGCAGCTTGTCAATGTTGATCTTCTGAATCTTCACAAAGTTGAGAACATTGGTCAGGGTATCCAGCGCTCGAAGGTCGCCAGCAGCAACGTATTGCTGGTTCTCGACGTTGTAGTTAACAATTTCCAACAGCCACTTCGTCTGCTGAGCAATGTGTTCAACAACAAATCGCAATGCGGCATCGTTAAAAGTGGCGGACACCCTGGACGGGTTGACAGCAACCATACCATAGTTGGAACGGCCCTGTGCGTCTCGAGGGACTGCAACCTGCATCGTCATTCCTCGATAGAACACAACATCAACCAAACTTTCGATAGGCATGACATCTCCCAGAGATGCTAGCGCAGAGTATTCTCCAAGTGAGTGACCAGCAAAGGTGCTACCGGTATCAATGAGACCCTTCGCCTTCATATCCTCAAAGCTGGCCTTCTCCATGAGCGTCAAGGCGGGCTGGGTGAACTGAGTTGCCGACAACAAACCAGTAGGGTTGATAAAGGTGTATGAATCAGTGGCGTCGGTGATATCTTTGAAGATTTTCTCCGACTTGACTTGGCCATTTTCGTCAATAGTCTCAAATAGCATCGAGATGTAGTTGTCTCGAATCGCCTTGCCACGAGCTCCACCGAAATGGACAGTGAGCTCCTTCGGATTGTTCTTCACAATGTTGATAATGGAGAAACCATAGTTGTTTAGGAAATGCTGGTCGGCACGGTCCCAAACATTGCGAGCAACCTCGCTGGATTCGTAGAGATCCATTCCCATACCTTGTTCCTGGGAACCCTGGCCAGTGAAAACATAGGACGAAATTGGCTGTTCGACTTCAGCCTCTCCCACCAAAACCTGCTCACCTGTTTCCTTCTTGGTGGACACAACCTTGATAATCTTTCGGCCGTTGATCATTCCAATATGTTCCAGCTTGGTCTCGATGTCATCATTAGGCAACACCATACCAACAAATGAACACTGGAAAGCGCGAACTCGACTGATGTTGTTCTCAGCAGCCCACACCTCAACTAGCGATCGCACAGCAGCCGACGAGTACATACCATGCGTGACAGTGCCCGGAAGACCCGCGTATTTAGCAAAAACTCTGGAAACGTGAATGGGATTGAAATCTCCAGAGACATTGGCGTAGGGCTCATTAGAGGACGGAGCGCGAGACGTCAGAGCAGACCCAGCACTCAACGGAATGCTGTTTTCAAAAGTTACAGGCTGTTCGATTGGCTGGCCGTTTCGCTGCAAGTAGTCAATGACAGGGTTGCCATAAGACTCGCCAGCATCGTAAGCAACGGTGGCGATTTGAATAATCTCCTTGGTGGGAAGTTCCAACAAGGCCTGGCCGCGAGTCTCGACAGAGCTATACACAGTGCTGTTTTTAAATCGGATGAAAGACTCGGTTCTGAAGATCAGCGACTTGCCAAGCAAGTCAGTAGCAGAGTCATCAATCTGGAACCACTCCTTGGACCGCAACACAGCAACATCTTTGGGCGTTTTGAGATGGACTTCAATAGGCGTCTCCTGTCGTCGCTGGAAGCAGTTTGCAAAGTCCGAGAAATTGCCTCTATACAAGAACTGGGAGGTGACTTCCATGATCTTTTTACCACCGCTGATAAGGATACCAGACACTTCAACGACCTTTCCAGACGGCTGGATAGTCACCGACGTCAAAGACGCAGTAGTGGACACAACATCCCCCTTCTTTAGAGGCTCTGCGCCAGCAAACATCTTGAACCCGTTGGAAAGGTGAAGCAGTCGGAGGATATCACCATCAATGACGTTGGGGAAAATGGCAGTAATAATCGCCTTCCACCCAGTCACAATGGCAAAGTCCATCGGTGCGTAGGTGATTTTACCAGGTCGTTCAACAAACGCTTCTCCGTTGTTACCGACTGCGTGTACAAAATCAGCAATGGCACGAGACTCGACAGTGATGGAATCGCCATCCCATGGCTTGGTCACATCCAGTTCGGTGGGGGTCTTGGTGGCTGAACCAAACCACACCTCCCAGTAGAAGTGCTTGATCCTGTCATTACGGCCCTCCATGACTTCCTGGATAGGAGCGTAGCCGTACTCCGGATTGTAGGTGTAGAGCAGTTCAAGAGCAACAGGCTTCTTGTCATACGTTCGTTCCTCAATAAGATTGACACAAATAGTTGACGAGTCCTTCTTGAAGATCTCCACAACCTTGGTAAGCTTACCGTTGATGGGCTCGAATACAGAAATCTTGGTCCTCTCAGGAGAGCTGACGTCGGAAATAATAACCTGCAGACCTCGCACTGGAGAAAGCACTTGACGCAGAGGGTTCGTCTGGTGGCTATTGCCCTGAACAATGATATTGGTGGTGATCAACGAGTATCGCCACGAATAAGAGTCACCAGCAACGAGGTCTAGCCACTCCTCCAGAGTAGGAGATCCAGATTCACTGGCGTTGGCATCGATCTTATAAGTGATGTTGTCACCCTCGTGGATGACGGTGACGCCAGAGTGCGTAAACTCGATGTCAGCCTCCTTCTTGGGGGGCTGGCCACCAAATGACTCAATAACAGGGATCTTGGACTCATCGCCGCCGTAAACATCGCGCAGCAGCTTAGCAATATGTCCATTGTGGACGCCATCGAGAATCTCCTTGATGGGTTCATCTACCTTGGTGGAGAACTTGGCGGCAACAGGTCCATGCAGAATACAGGTTCTGCCCACGTCTTCACCAACCACGGCAGCAAGATCCTCGGACTGCCACAGCGAGTCCTTCTTGAAGTAGAACTCAAAGTTGTCGTCCAGAGCAGGCACAAACGGCACAGGCTTCTGGGTGGGCCGACGGCACAGCAGCAAAAAGTAGTCTTTGTCCTGGGCATTGATAATCTGGGTTCGCGCCTCCGGATACACAGACACAAGCTTGTCCAGCGTAGTGAACGGGTCGTCCAGCTGGCTGTAGGACTGCAACACCGACAGCTTGCCGCCCGACCGAGTCAAGCGCTCTTCCAAACGTCGCACAAAGTCGCCTGTGAAGTTACGCAGCGACACATCGATCCAGCGCTTCTCCTTCTTGACATACAACAGATCAATGAGTCGCGACACCACCTCGCCGTACGTCATGTCCTCCAAATCGACTACTTCTCCGCTGTACTTGCGGCCAAACCAAGTCTTCTGGAAGTCGTCGTTGAGGCGCTTGATGATGTAGTCGCGTTTTGCGTTGAGCGCCTCGACTCGCTTATTCTTGGGCAGGTTGAAGATGGTGTTGTCGAGCTCGTGCCAGAACAGCACACCTCGAGTAGCCAGCTTGTGGATAGGCTCGCCCATCTCCGAGTTGACGGTGATGACACCGCCAGTTGCACCCTTATAAGTCTTCTCCCAGTCCTTGTCATCGACACCAGGCGCGTCCACAATAGCCTGCTTGGCAGCTGGCGAAGTGTACGTCTCCTTGGCCACCATGACGCGCGAGCCCATCAGCACACCGTCAAAAGGCATCGGCGGGTAGTTAAACTTGGTCGACCACTCACCAGTCAAATACGGGTAGGTGTCATCAGCGCTGCCAAAACCGGACCCAGCAACGAGAATCACATTGGGCTGGCGACGGATCTTAGAGTACATTTGCAGTACCGGGGCGTGGAAGTCCTCAAACGAGTGGTGACCACCTCCACGTCCACCAGTCCACTGGATAACCACCGGGAAGGTGGGGTTGGCAGCCGCGATATTAACGGCAGTCGCAATGGAGTCTATAGTGCCCGGTTTGAACGAGATGTGCTTGAGGCCCAACGTGCGGATGTACTCGTTGGCGACGTCGAGCGACGGTACGCCAGCACCAATCGTGAGGCCTTCGATGGGGAAGCCCTCGCGTCGCAGGGTGCCAATGAGTGGAATGCACCATTGGAGCATTACGGGGTTCACGTACAGCACGTTGAGCGTGATGCCCACGCCGGGCTTCGTGTTATCACGAATATGCTCGAGGGCTCCCTGGAGCATGCTTGGCATGAAGTATCCGCCGCCACCGAGTTCGATGTGGTAGCCAGCGCTCAGCGTGGCCGCCACAAACTCGGGGCGCACCGTGGTAGGCGTCATCCCAGGAACCATCAGCGGTGGTCTTCCCAGCATTCTGCTGAACTTGGTGTCTACGTAGGTAGCGCCAGCGGTTGTCTTGATGAGTTTTGGAGAGAACTCCTTGACCCAGTCGAGCGCCACCTTAACAGCACCTTCCTCGCGGTCAAAGATCTCCTGCTTGTACCCAAATTCCTCTTGAGAGGCCGACCCATTAAGAACTCCCGCCAGAATGACGCGCACACCGGTGCCGTCCTTGTTGCGGTGGGTCAGCAGCCCCAAGCCAGACATGCCGCCAGGACCGAAGTCGAGAATGTGCGTCGTCTGGAACTTGGTGGCAAGCTCCCAGTTCACCGGGAAGTGGGTGATGAGCTCAATGAGTCGTTCTACGATCGAAGAGGTGCGGAGGCGCAGGTCAGAGCCATCAAAGGTGTCGTACACCGGGATCGCCAGCTCAGAGGGCACGAACTCGACACCAGCAGCCTTGAGGTCGGCCACAATGATATCAGTAGCGTCGTAGAGCAGAGGCGAGTGGAACGGCGAGGTGATGGGCAGGAACCGCGTGCTGAACCGCAGCTTGCGCTGGCTATGAGGAACCCGGCCCTGGTTGAGACCAGTAGCTGCCTTGGCCTTGCGGAGCGCCAGGTTGAGCCCGTACAGCGACTGCGGAGGGCCCGTCACCACCATGTTACGGGCCCCGTTTATAAGCGAGATGACAATGTGCTTCTCCTTGGGCAAGTGCTGGTTGGTGGCACTCACGAACTTCTGGAGCTGGTCGCGCGACAGGTCCCGCACCGACAGCATGGGCGACGGCTTGCCCTCTCCCTCGGCCACCGAGTCCTCAAGCACCGACGGCGACAGCGAGGTGCGCGGGTACTGCTGCTGGCAGCGCAGACCGATGTGGAAGAAGATATCCATAGCACGCAGCGCAGCATCAAAAAACGAGTCCCACGAGTCGGACGATGCGATAGTGACGGCAGTGACGAGGCCCTGAGAATGGCCTGTTGCACCCGAAAAGTAGCTGCGAAGTTCACCAGGTGTTTTACCGAGCACGCGAGCAGTCACCGCGTAGTGAGCCAGCTGGATGACTCCAATCACCGGCACAGACACAGGCGCATACACCAGGTAGTCGTTATCAGGGGTCGTCTCTGGTTCTGACAGCCACCGCACAATGTCGAGGCCCTTGGTATAGATCTTCGAGGCGTCCTCGTGGTTGCGGGACAGCTGGAGCAGTCGGTTGGCCACCAGCTCGATGAAATCGCCAATGGTGCCGTTGTAGGTATCATAGATCTCGCGAAGCTCCTCAAAATACTCCTCGCTGTTGCCCTGGCCGCCAAAAATGGCGTGCATAGATGCCCTTCCATCGGCAACCGCGCGCAGCAGCGCGGATTCGTGGGCCTTGATGGGCCTGTTGGCAGCTTGACGCGCTGCATAGTATGACTTGACTACCTTCTTGATCTTGGCCTCGCTCGTGTAAGGAGCAGCACCATCATCATCTTCGCCATCCGCCACCGTCTGCAGCGCTGCTGCCACGGCGTGGACATCGTTGCCCTGGAGGTAGCGGGTCTCGAACTCGGTGAGCACGAGGGCTAGCACGTCGTCATAGGGGCCCGGCTCCTCCTCGACCAGCGACGACGCGAATCCCAGAAAGTCGGCAAGCAGCTCGGTCGACGTGGTTGGCTCGTCGGGGCCCGCGTGGTTGTCGGTGGGCGCAGATAGAGTCGCCAGGTATTGGTCACGCAGCTGAGAGCAGTTGAGATACAGCGCGGTCGGCACCAGCAGCGTGTGCTCGATGTCGCCGTACGACAGTACCAAAGGCCGTAGCGAGGCCGCTGTCTGCGGGGTCGACACGCCAGTAGCGTACATTAGATGCCAGCTATGTCAATTGACAGAGAAAAGTAAAAAAAAAAACCTCGAGATCACACAAACTCTGGGAATCACACACAGAGAGAGAACTTCACCTGTTGGCACGCTGGCTGCCAGGTGGTATAAATACGAGTAGATGAATGCAGAGGTCGGCTGGAGGTTAGCACAATGCTATATGTCAACAGCAGGCAGCAGCACTCACGATTCGTGTTCAAATGGAGGATTTGATGTCGACGACGCAGTTAGGCTGCAATGGGCGGAAAATCTCCTTTATAAATGCTGCCAACCCAATATGCATGCGCCAACAAGTCAACAATTTGCATGCCCACACTGGGCGACCATTTCCAGGGGGATTTTTTCCGGGTGCAGCCGCTGCCCCAACTTGGGGGCTCAACAAACCAGCATGGCGTCTCTCAACAAATGAAAGCCCGACACGGAGCCGCCGCCCACGTCCATCCCAAGAAATCTAAAACCACCGCCCTGGACTCCTTTGGATGTCCGCGGACTCGCTGCGCAGTTGAGTGCTGTGGGCCCGTTGTCGACATCTCGTGGCTGTTGCAGCCGGAAAAATGGAGCCAACACGGCTGTTGGGGCCCAACGGCATATACCCTGTACATCTTAGTATGGACGAACAGGGGGTGGGAGGCTCACACAGCCCCATTAAGCAGCGGGCAGATTGTTGTAGACGAGCGACTGCTCAGCGGCTGGCTGCAGCGCGACGGAGTCGCAGGATAAAATGGGGAATGCTGGGCCCTCAACTCTCGTGACTTCGTCGCGCTGCGGCAACTGCTGCGCAGTTGGATGAGGTCACTGCTGTGTGGACCTTGGACTTGACTTGCATAATGGTACTCAGAACTGTTACTACAACTATTAACAAAGTGAATTCGTGTTAATTTACGCTTGAACTTTTACTGCCTTGCTTGTTTATGTGCCGTGCCAGAACAGTTGGGTACAGATTGTACACTGACGAGATTGTGCGTGTAGGTAGTAGATAGGGCGTTGGTGGTAATTGATGAATGGATGTTCATTGCATTGACAGCCGTGCATGAAGATGGCATCTAACGGCCGCAGTGCATTTCCGGCGCATCTGTCACAAATGGGAATGCTTCAACTTTAGCTGTGGAATGGCCACCACCACGGCCATTTCGGGTCGCCATTGGACGTGGTGGCAGTCGGTGTGACAGCCACAAGCGGAGATGTGGCGCTGGCGGACGGGCCGACCGTCAGAATAGTGCGCACTGCAGACGCACTTGCGCTAGGAGCTGCACTTGCATTGGCACTTGTGCTCTTGGACACAATTTTCGTGGCAGATGACGATCTCTGCGACGACGAATTGTATCCAGGAGCTGGCACAGCATCAGATAGGCCGCTATTGGTGATGAGAGTTATGTTTGA
The DNA here is from genome assembly GCA_030563205.1 of Sugiyamaella marilandica. Classification (NCBI taxonomy): domain Eukaryota; kingdom Fungi; phylum Ascomycota; class Dipodascomycetes; order Dipodascales; family Trichomonascaceae; genus Sugiyamaella; species Sugiyamaella marilandica. The sequence continues at coordinate 714,204 of JAKUBH010000002.1, read as the reverse complement.
ATCATCGGTATATTTTGCCTGTGCAAGACCAATCACCCGATTGTCAATATCAAAGACCGCATACGTTGACCGCAGGAAGGTGTCGCCAATAATGTAAGGTTCGTCTTCTGTCGGGGCAATTCCTAATACAAAACTACCGGGCGGATCGCCTGCCACAATGGCGCCTGACCGAATTAGTATCTCGCTGCGAGGAACTTTGATTACCACACCAGACAGATTGAACTCGATATCCTTGCCTTCAAAATCGTTGGTCTTGGTGAAAAACAGGCCAGTCTGGTTATCGTATGTGGCATTGAATTGTCTGGCAATTGAGGTGGCGACTTCTACTGGCAGGTAGCAAAAAGTGGTGCCCGAATCGACTAATGTCGAGATGCTTTTGCCGTTGGTCATCACCGTGTCGCCGATTTTGACTTCGTTCAGGTCCACCATAAATGTGCTGTTGTCGGTCATCCTGACGGTTTGGAGGGGCCCATCGTATTTGGATGAATCAATTCCTCCAAACAGGATTCTTCCCGACGAAGTATCCAGGTCGTCCAAATATATCGAGTAAGCATTTGCCTGGGTCAAGTTCTGGTTCTTCAGGTTCTGAGGCACATTGATATACTGCTGGCTCGATACTTCGTTGGAAATCATGCCGACTCCAAATACCGCCTGGTTGGTCCCTTTGCTATACGCCAGTGCAAACTGCTGGTCCGTTATCTCTGATGCCGCAATTGTCAAGGTATCCGATACCCAGTATCCGCTTACCTCGCCTGATCCGTACTGAATGTAAAAGTCGGAGCTGATGAGATTATAAGTCGATGATTTTGCTGGGTTGAAGTAGGGCGTCTGGCCCGACCAGGGCCCATGGATCCACAAATCGCTAGATCCCGTGTCTACAATTGCAGACAGCGTCTGGTAAGGGGTGCCCGCTCCAAACACAATAACATAGCTTCCGTAAATATTGCTTGCATCTCGCTTTCCAAATCGGCCGACCTGATATTCGTGGTGGATGTCGGCCGCGACCACACCGTCGATATTAAGTGAGTCTCTGCCTCCTGCTGGCACCGAAGCAGCAGCGTTCAAAGCACACAGTGCCAGTGTTAGCATCTTCCTATTATTACCCATCAGTGGCCCGACAGTATGCACCATGGCAGGATCTTTTTATATTTATACTTATAATATCTACAATATAAAATTTATATGTATATATATATATACATATATACATACAACTATAACGTGGATAACATTTGCAGTATTTATAACATATATCACATGCATTACAACGAGGGTGTTATTGAGAATCATTTGTCCCCCCCTGCAGAAACTTTGTGATGCACACACTAGCTCATATATTTTGAAGCATGACGATATGTTCAAACCAACGTACGAGAATTAATTATACTCCAAAAAATACAAAATCTATGTCTGAGCCTGATATTTTCCAGCAGGAAAGCCATCGCTGGTCAATTGACAAGCTGACATGAGAAGCAACACATATCCGATCTGCTGTTCGTAGTTAGTGCTAACTCACAGACACTGCACAGCAGCTGCAACAGCGAGTCTGACTTCAGTCCAAAGTAAAACTGAGCGATCAGGAGTGCCGGAAACTGAGCTTGCCATTTTGTGACTTGCCAGAGACAAGAAGACCAAACTAGTTATCATCAAATTAGAATAAATTAGTCTCTCGCTGTCTCTGTGTATGTGTGTGTGTGCGCAATAATGTGCGGATTAAACTTTATCTGCCATTGCCATTGTTCCAACTAAGTGCATGACATCCGAGACATTATTACATTACTGCTATCTAGATAATATCACCATTAAGATACGAGAATCCTCTGAACTGCTCCTGCTTGTCTGCATCCAGGGTAGTGGTGACGGGCGTGAGGGCCGGAGTCTCGCTCGTGAAGTCGACGTCGAAGTTACGCACGTCGGTGGGCGAGTCGATCTTGGGCACGAATGGCGGGGCAACACGACGGTGGTAAATATCGTCGAAGTTGATGTTGCGGAAGTAGGGGTGCGCCATGACGTCGGCAGCGTCCTTCGGCCCGCCTCCCAGCCGGCGCTCCGGATCGCGCGTGAGCAGCTCCTGCAGAATCGACACCGAGTCGCGAGGCATGTGGATGGGGTACAGCGGGTCATCCGACAGGATGGCATCGAACACCTCGTCATCGTCCTCGCCCCGGAACGGCGATTTGCCCAGCAGCATCTGGTAGATGAGCACGCCAAATGCCCACCAGTCCACTGCACGGCCGTAGCCCTGCTCCAGCAGAATCTCGGGAGCCATAAACTCTGGGGTCCCGCAGAATGTCCGGGTCGACTTGCCATACCACATGTCCTCTTTGCACAGACCGTAGTCAGCAATCTTAATATGACCATCTAGAGTGAGCAGAATGTTGTCGAGCTTGAGGTCTCTGTAGACGACACCGTTGTCGTGGAAGTGCTTGAGCGCCAACAGCACCTCTGCTGCATAAAACTGGGCGCGTCGGGGCGTAAACAGCTCTTTTTGAATGTGCCACATGAGGTCGCCACCAGACACATACGCCATGACAAAGTACACTCTGTTCTCGGTCTGGAAGCACGAATGTAGGTTGATCAAGAACGGGTGCTGCTCGCGGTTGGCAATCAGAAACACCCGTTTCTCGGACCGGATGCTCTCCACCTCGTCATGCTCGATGATAAAGTCCTTCTTGAGCACTTTGATTGCATATAGGTTCTTTGTCTTCTTGGACTCGGCCAGCATAACCTTACCAAAGTTTCCTTTTCCGAGCACAGCCAAAAAGTTAAAATCGTCCAGGCCGACCTTGCGTTGTGTCTTCTTGACTGCTCGCACCTCTGGTGCTCGCGCCTGCTGCGGTGATAACTGCTGCTGCTGCTGCTGCTGCTGGTATCCAGGACCAGTAGGGACTGTTTTAGGAGGCGACCTTGCCGAGCCACCACTAACCGCGGCCATTGCCGAACTGGCTGCTGCCGCTGCTGCAGACATCGGAACCGCTGGCTGGGGACGGGCCCTCGGGACTTCAATAGACGACACCACCGCATTGTTCTGTCGCGGAGGCGACCGACCAACAATAGACATAGTCTGCTGCTGCTGTTGCTGTTGCTGCTGCTGTTGCTGCTGTAGTTGTTGCTGTTGTAGCTGCTGGCTATAAGTTGGCGATATTGATTCATCCTGAGTCGGTCTTGTCACTGGAGACGCTGAGCCGACCTCCTTGCGCTTGATGGGCTCCTTGCGCGGTGGTCTGGCATACTGGCCATCAGAGCTGAAAACAGACGATGGCGATTGAGGCTGTCGTCCCCATGGGGGCTGATATCCAGCTCCCGCTCCTTGGCGCTGCTGACCTTGTGAAACCTGCTGCTGCTGCTGCTGCTGCTGTTGTGGTTGTTGTTGTTGTTGTAGCTGGTGTTGTTGTAGGTGTTGTTGTTGCAGCTGTTGCTGTTGCTGAGGAGACGGTGGTTGGGCCTTGTATGGAGCAGTTCGGTCGGGAGAGTGTGTCAACGCGGTGGCCTGCTGGCGGACTTTGGTCGACTTGATCTCGCTGAGGATCTGGTTAGCCATCTCCATTGACATGCCGCAGAAATCGGGCACCAGATGCATGCACTGCAAATGGCACGTCAGACTGCACTCGGTGCACTTGCGCACGTTCTTCTTCCCCAGGGGCAGGATGTACCCGCAGTGACAGCACCAGTTGGCGCTCATGTTGGTGGTGGGCTCGAACCGGTGCGGGATGCGGTGGTTCAACTTCTCCTCGTCGGGATCGGCCTCGGTGCTGGCCTTGCTGATGCACTTGGTCACCACCTTGGGGTAGCACTTCTTGTGGCACGTGTAGCGGCAGTCCTGGCACTGGTAGCCTGCCGAGTAGGCCAGGAAGTCTCCGCACAGCGCGCAGCGCATCACGTTGTAGAACTGCTGCTGGACGAACTTGTGGCCGTGCACCTCGTGAACCTCCTCCTTCTTCTGGCGAATAGCGCCCTGGCGGCCCAGTCCGCCAATACCGTCATACATGCGCTTGACACCCCGGTTGGTCTTCTCAAACCCGATCACCAGATGGATCTGGCCCACCGGCTCGAGCACAAACCACGCGTCTATGAGCGGGCTCTGGCTCACGTACTCCATCTCATCGTCCTGGCCCAGATCAAGCCCGTTACCAGCCGTCACCACTCCGTCGGGTGGCCCAGAGGGGCCACTTGTGCCGGAAACCCCACCAACATTGCCAACGCTGCCAATTCCAAGCCCATCGCCCATGTTGGAACCGCCAAAGCCACTTCTGCCGTTGCCAAACCCGTCCATGTTGGTGATGTTGGTGGTTGTGTTAATTCCAAGGCCGCCCTTATCGTTCTCAGCGCCTCCCAGAGCATTGATGCTTCCCAGGGCATTGACGGGCCCTCCGAACCGGCCGTAAGGCCCGTCCTGGGGATGGATAAATACGCTGTCGAGCGACGAGGGCGGCAAGTCGCCCCGCACGTTGTCGGCACGCACCCAGCCAGCGCTGTGGAGCTCGTTCTCGACCTTCTTGCGACGGATGGCCTCGACGATGTCCGAGATGCGCAGCCACATGAGGCCCACCGGCACGTCGTGGTCGCCGGCGCGGTCGTAGACGGCGATCTCGATCTCGTTGGCCTTGTCGACCACGATATCGAACTCGTCGAACCACCGCTCGTTGCGCGAGTACCGAGTCTTTGCGCGCGTCTGGTCCTCGACCTTGACCGATATCAGCGACTCGGGCGACTTTGCACCACGTGTCGACGCGACGTGGTCCACGTCAGTGATGGCGTAGCACGCGATATGCAGATTGCCCGTCAGAGGCCGGCGCAGGTTGGACGCCGACATGCTCTCGCTGTCGTCGACCGGGTCCTCCTCGACGTCGATATGCATGTCGTTGTAGCGCTTGAGCGACTTGCGCAGCAGCTGGATCTTGTGGGTGCTCTCGACGAGCTTGGCCTCTGCTTCAGCGCGGCTGCGCCGGTCGCCCTCCATCTGGTACAGCCGGAGCATCTTCTCGATGCCCTCCTTGTATTGGCGCTCCACCGACAGCTTGAAGCCCAGCTGCTGCAGCATGAGCTGGATACGAGGACCCAGGTACGGCGTATCATACTTGAGCAGGTCCAGCCGGGTGTAGTTGGGCCTCTTGCGATCTGTTTGTTAGCCAATGCACTCTACGCACTACGTCCGCTCCTGCTCAACCACCACAGCGTCCAATCCCCAATTGCGCAGCAGCAGTTGCCCCACCGCGACAGAGTGTCAAAAGATCCAATGGGTTCTTATGGTTTCCAATGGACAGTGTTATTATCTTGTGACTCCATCGCGCCAGGGGGGACGAACTACTGCACAGTTTTGTTGGGACGAAGACCTAGGCGAAAGTGCATGAAATTCTCAAAAACAAAAATTCCAACTGGTCGGCAGGAGAGTCCCAGTCCTACTGCGCAGCAGTCGCCCCAGCCACGACGGAGTCAAAAAAGACAAAAGAATCCAATGGGTTCTTATGGTATCCAATGGACAGTACTTATCTTTGCGACTCAGTCGCGCCGGGGGGGGGGGGGGAGGCAACAACCGGCTACGCAGTTTGGACGAGGAACACCGTGGCGAAGGTGGGCGAAAAATTCCAAAATGAACTTACCCTTTGCGACTGGAGGGGGCGGCAGGTCGTAGTCGTCGCCCATGTTGGTCTTTGTGCGCGACGACGACGAAGACGACGACGTCGACGTCTCGGACACCGTGCTCGACTCGGATCCCGAGTGCTGGTGGCTCAGCGCACCGTCGGGACCGCGACTCCCCGCCGGACCGCCCGCGGATGCTCCCGCCGGTACCGCGTGGGCCTTGCGCAGCTTTAACTGGCGCATCTTCTCCTCCAGGTACTCGATATTCTTCATGGCTTCGCGGATGTTGGAGTCGCACTTCTGCTGTACGCTCATGTTGTTGGTGGACGCCCGCACCGACTTGGCGCCCTGGATTATGACCTTCTCGCGCTCGATTTTCTTGTAAACATCATTGAGGATCCGGTCGTCCTGCCCTGATGCCATGGTGCTCGAGACAAACCACAAAACACCGCCTCTCACGCTGTGTTGTCGTGTTATGTCAAAATGCAACCCAGCTGTGGCCGGCTGTTTTGGGGCTGCGTCGGTCACGTGACGCGCGGTCCGCGACAGTGAGGGCGTTGCGTCCGATCTCCGTGCTGGCGGCAGATGATGACGTCGATCTTAAACTCTGAAATTGGCCAGCGGACTAAGATGGGCTGCTCCGGGAACCGTGCACGCGCCGTGCGGGCAATCTCCGACCGGTTTGGGGCTCGAAACACGTCTAAATAGAGTTTTCTGGTCTGGCGCTGCTGCAGCGCATGGCTGCTAAGTTGCGCGCCCTGTATGGCTGCGACATGTAATTATACTGCACGAACTTAGATGTCAGCAGCAGTTACAGAGGGATTAGCACGACAGAAAAAAATGAGAAAGAGAGAAAGAAAAAGAACAAAAAAACTAAAGAAAAATGAATAGGACAACAATAACGAGAAAAAAGAGAAGACAGACGCGGGAGTAAATACACATATTTTAAGTAACAGTAGAGACTATTATACCTAATGGCTAAATATTAACAACTAAGCTCGTAGGACGGAAGAATAAGTCTTCCGACTCTGTCGCGCAGTCGTCGCGAGGACATAGATTAGATTGGACCACGAACTTTGGATTATTACTTTTATGTGTATGGACTCCACATCAACTGCGCAGCAGTTGGTACAGCGCGACGGAGTCGCAAGAACTAATACCAGCCAGGTCGATTCACAATTACCAAATAGACTACAACACTCGGGTTACACACATCACAGGATCGCTTCCCTGAGTATCGACATGAGATATGCACACTGCTTTAGAGTTGGCGAGGGAGACACCGGCGATGACTTCTCAGCCCAGTCTGCCAGCATGGCCTCGACTCTTTTTGAAGCAGTATTTATTCGCTGCAGCGTGATGTCGTCGATAACAAAGCTTTGGAGTGAAGCAGAACATGCACCCATGAAAATGACCAACATCACTCCCGTCATTGAAAGCGAACATATCCATGGGTCTATGACGACGGTATGACTGAAGCTGCGCAGGTTGGTCATATGGAGGAAGCATGCATTCAGGCACCGCTTGGCCTTCTCTATAACAGCTGGCGTACACATGTTTCCGTTGACATTGTCAATGTCCTGAAGAACGACGTGGTTGAAATAAGGTCTGAAGATGACTGATTTGCACGCCAAATACCGCTGCCGCAAAAACCCCTGGTGGACATTTTCTGGCTCTGAATCATCGACCGCAAATTTCAAGCCGTCTGGAAGCAGGTCTCGCCATGATTCGAGCTGGGAATGGAGCTCGCTGATTAGCGTCTCGTCCAGTATTGGATCAACTGGCGCTTCCTTTGGGTAGATGAGGCTATGCACGCGGTTAAGCAGTCTGCGAATAGAAATGCAAGCCAGAAAATACAAAGACGAAAGTCTTGTGGTGTCATCTTCTTCGTGGCTCAGAAAAGACCCCGGCAGAGCGATTTCTGACTGAATGAGCGCGTTACCGCTCTGCGGAATATCATTGAGTTCAACTGCAATGTCGCTCTCAAGTATGTAACAGGCCCAGAAGACCCTTCTTAAGCACTCGTAGTCCTCATCACTAGTCTGATCAGAATGATATCTTATCAAAAGCAGGCACTTATGAGCAGCCGAATTTAGAAATGTAGACTCTTGGAGAGGTCTCTGCAGATAGCACATATAAATTCTAGTTAGACCAAAATGAACAACAAGCTCGCGCCATAAACATACGAAAAATAAAACAGACACAAAATCGAGGTGATTGAATCTTCAAAGAGAATAGAAGCAAGCATTCCGTATGCCAGTTCAAAACACCTCTGTCCTTGCTCCGTGTATAGGACGTCCGGCGATTGTCTGTCATAGCGACCTTCAGCGTTTAGGCATACTGTCCCCAGTGCCAAAATCAAAAGGCCCAAACACGTATGACTAGTAGCATCCAGACTGTCAGATAGACCATTGGATTGCAGTAAAATCGAATAAACAGCTCTTTTGAGCCTCTGGAATGAAGCGACTGGATACCAGAAATTAGTGTTGCGCTGGAATGCGTCTAGCAGCACATAGCGGACGTCCGGTAGGTTCAACACAGTCAAGTCAAACTCAACGTTGTCTTGCAAAAAGTACACAGGAGGACGCGAATGCTCCAAGAAAAACACAGACGGCAGTTGTCGTAGGCGTGGAATTTTGTCGAATACCCGTGATTGCAGAAGCTTTTCAGTTGCAGACGTGTGATTGGGGATCATAGCCGCTGTGACATCCTCGAGAGTCGCCCGAATTTCGCGGTCTTCAGTCCCTTTTGATACTGCCGGAAGCCGCTTTTCTAAGTTATCTATTTTCGAATGGACCAACTCGACAGAATCAATTAGCTGGTCAATTTTAGATTTACTGCTGTCAGTACGCAGACCACGGACAACGGACACCACCACACATACAGCACAGGCATTTGCTTGAAATGGCACATATCGCCAGACCTGCTACACGCCGAGCAGGGTCGTCGTCCATCACATCTTCTTTTTCTCAGCCTACATATTTCACAAGCCTGTCCAATACGCTGACGACTACCAGTGTATTGGTTCATATTGTCCGTAACGTGAGATAGTGTGGGGTGAGCCGCTGAAGACGTCTTACCCCAGATTTGACTGAGGTTGTCTTACTACTGATAATATTGAAAATATAGAAACTACGGTAGAAAATGAATATTTAGATCTCAGAGCAGAAGTAATGTAGAGGTAGCGGACTTTTTCGGCACCAACTCCATTGAATAGCAGTAGTTTGTCTCGACTCCGTCGTACTGCAGCAACCGCTATGCAGTTGAGCGAGGAACTCTAAAGCGGGCCCTAGCTATGCGATCTGACCTGTTGTGTACTAATTCGTGTTTGAGAATCGACGATTGAACTTTTCGTTAACATTTACTGTACCAAACGATTATCTGTGCTCAAACAGTACATTTTTACATTTGCGGATATCCCATTGAAATCTTGTCAGTCGATTATGCCATGTATTCTCTGATCAAACGCACGCCTGTTATCAGAAACAATACTAGACACAAGTGAAATAGTGTTCGTTAGTTACACAAGGTAATGAATGTCAGAAAAATAAAATTTGTCACATGTCGTCTCTGCCAGATCGTCATCAACTCGTAATCAAAGAAGAACCACGTTCTACATATCTTCACGGCTAGAGCTCTCAACTTTCAGGCGCCCTTTGAACCAACTTATCTCTACGTATATAATGCACGTATATTGGTGGAAATCTCCAATCTCAACTGCGCAGCAGTTGCTACAGCGCGACGGAGTCGCAAAGAACCATGGAAGTAACAGACGATCGGCCGAAGATTGTCCAACATAGTGAGTCTGACGGTTCGGATATCGATATTTCACTTTCAGACATTCTAGATTCGCTAGGAATACTGTGAACAGCCGGGCAGTCCGCGAACCAAATTCAAATCAGGCGAGCAAATCAATAGCTACCAAATCAGACAAATCAAACCAAACTGAGCATCTATTAGAGGAAACGATATATACATTAGTCGTGCGACTTCGGGTTGACACGTCCCAGCAGACGGGCAGCGTGATAGTTGACGCTACTTTTTCTGCGCACAACATGTTGCTTTTGTTAGACAGTTCACCCAATAACAAAAAAAGAACAAAAAAAAACTTACTCGTGAAGCCATGCAAGTTTTCAGCTCTGTCTCGAGCCCTGCACAGGCTGGTGCGCCCTCTGCATTGGATGCCCAGCAGTTGAGCAGATTGGTCATCACCACCACGCAGGGCCCTCCGCGCTCTCCAATCACGGACGACTTGACCCTCAGCGTCTTCAGATTCGGCAACTTGACGGTCTTGTTGCTCATGATGAACCGACCTCAGTGTGGGATGAGAACTGAAATTTCCTCGTCAGCCGTGTCTAATATCCTGCAGCTCGCAACTTTAAACGTCTCGACCTGCATGCAACACTGCGACCACATGGAGCTCCAACCAAAGAATGCCCGGCTGCAACTAGACGACATCGAGCCAGGACCGAAAAGGGCTCGTGTATTGGACCCAGGAGATGCCCAGAATGGCGTAAGAGCTACGGATCAGGTCAAGCAGTCCGACGTTTTAGAAGCTTCTGCGTTGTCGTCTACTGACAATGCACTTTTGACGCACGAGATTGCTGTGCAGAATGTCAGTATAGGAACGAAGCAGCACGAGGAGCCTAATAAGCTAGACGGCACTGGTCGGGTGACATGGGAGACAACGTCTGGTGAGGTCGGTGGTGGTGATGGTGGTGATGGTGGGGGTGAAAGTTCTCTTGATGATGCTGGTAGTAGAGCACAAAGTGAATCTCATAGTGGTCCCTATGATAGTGTGGTGGACCAGTTCCCAGATGCTGAAGAGCTGGAACGAATATATAATTTTGACACTGATAGTGCGTCAGATGAAGACATAGAGAATGGTGTCCTGGTAGAACTATCTGGAGAGGATCAAAGTGATGGCGAAGAAGAAGAAGAAGAAGAAGAAGAAGAAGAAGAAGAAGAAGAGGATGACGACAGCGAGAATGGTGGGTTGATAGCATGGCAGGAGGAAGTACTGTCTGCAATGGAAAACTCTCTCGATGGAAAAGTCGACGACGGAGTCGAGATTCCAGCAGACGCACCTGCTGTGCGGACAAGTCTTTGGAAACACGGTCCTCTGAGATTCATTTCCACCTACGCCTCTACGGATTCACCTTACTCTGCAGCACAGGTTTTAGCATGCTTGGGATTCCAGCTTCCACGGACTATTGCATCCAAGTATACGAATAGGCAGCTCCTGCCGTTCATTAGGGTGGCCATTCAGCATGTGCTTTCTTCGCGCCAGAGACTGCCATATCCTCATAATCTCGACGAGCTGTGCGAGGTCCTTGACAAAGCGTCCAATGTCATTGTCCTGACGGGTGCGGGTATCTCTACAAGCCTGGGAATTCCAGACTTCAGGTCCAAAACGGGTCTCTACAACAGGCTTGCCCATCTGGGGCTGTCAGACCCCCAGGAAGTGTTTGATATTTCGTTATTTCGCGAAGATCCGTCGATTTTCTACTCAATTGCAAGAGATATTCTCCCTGAAGAACAGCGATTCTCTCCGACTCACGCCTTTATTCGTTTGCTGCAGGATAAAGGCAAGCTTCTACGCAATTACACACAGAATATAGACAACCTCGAGGCGTATGCGGGCATCGACAGTGACAAGTTAGTTCAGTGCCATGGGTCTTTTGCTACCGCCACCTGCATCAGTTGCAAATATAAAGTACGTGGAGAGGCGCTCTTTAAAGATATTCGTGCTGGAACAGTGCCCCGCTGCCCAGAATGTACAAAGCGGGATCAAGAACAAGCCTCCACCAAGAAGCAAAGCAGGGCAGCAAATAATAGCAGCGATGATGATGAAGATGACGATTTTGATGCCAAGTCGAAAGGCGTCCTCAAGCCAGATATCACTTTTTTTGGCGAGGCGCTTCCCAGCAGATTTGAAGAGCTGCTGCTCGGCGGAGACTCTGACAAATGTGATCTGCTGATATGTATTGGAACCTCTCTCAAGGTGGCACCAGTCAGCGAAATTGTGCGCATTCTGCCACCGCATGTCCCCCAGGTGTACATTAGCAAGACAAACATCAACCACAGCGAGTTCGACATTACGTTTCTGGCCAACTGTGACGACGCGGTAGAGCTACTTGCCGAGAGGATGAACTGGGACCTCCGGCACGAAATGGCCAGGCGCTCAACTATCCCGCTTGAGCCGATGTCATTCCCTGACGGGCCCATTCTCTATGATGAAGAATCGGCGACGTACGAGTTTGTTTACGGAGAAACCACGGCTCCACCAACAGAGAAAGTCGTCAATGGCATCACGATCGCCAATGTCGAGGTCAGTGCTGGTAAAATAATCGACACTAGTAGCCAAGATACAAATGGAAATGGTAATATAGAGGCTGGTGTTGACGAAGTGATAAGTTCGCGGAGCTAAAAAGCTTTAGAAGAAATACAACTGCAGACAATGCCACATGTGTACTTTAGATCACCATGCACATAGTAATAACATTATTATAAAACGTCTATTATATCCATCCCTCGATGGCTCGTAACGCATTATGAAGTCGGCGCCTGCCCTCGATGCGCTTTCCATCGTCGAGGTTGATTTCAACGCTGAGCTTTGACAGCGCGTCCACAAACTTCTCGAGGAGATGCCGCTCGTCGGGGGGCAAGTCGATATCGTCAAGCTGAAACGACTTGTCGGTGATTTCCAGTAGCCTCTGGATGTTGGGCAGCGAAAAAGGGACGCGACCGCCCGACATGGATAGACCATACAACTCCGACGACTCGACATTGTGGGTCTCGCGAGCGTTGCTGGCGGTGGTAGTGGTGCCGTCCTCATTATACCGATTGCTGCGAGTGCGATGATGCTTGGCAGAGTTGGACGTGCCAGGATCTTGCTGTGATTTGGAGTGTCTGTGGCTGCTGCGCTGACGGTGTCTTCTCGGTTTGGTAGCCGTCGCTTCTTCACCACTCTGGCGGGAGCCTGGCTGCTTCGGCTGTTTAGGAGGTGACGGAGCAGCTTCGACCTGCGCTGCCATTCGAGCCCGCGTCAGCTCGTCAAGATTAGGGGTTGTAGCAGTCATCGTGGGGACAGCAGCAGGAGCAGCAGTAGCAGCAGTAGCAGCAGCAGCAGCATCTGGTTCATTATTGTTGGTGTCATTGGTCTCGTCGCTGCCTGCATCGACTTCGTGAGACGACCCACTAGGATGGAACGACGACAGCGAGGCCCGCACACTGTGGCGGAGAGGGAATATTGACTCGCGCACAGGAACAAGGGTCGGCAACGAAGCAGCATTTTTGAGCGAAGCACTGCGTGACAACTGTTGGAGACGCGATGTCGAAGTACTGGGCCGAGATGTCTTACCGCCAGTCACCGTGTTACCAGACGACGAGTTTGACAGCACCGACGCTTTCGACGTCGCCGGCAACTGCTGCTGCTCGGCTGTGGTGCGGGTGCGGGCTACCACCTCTTCCTCATCAGAAGAATGCGATTGGGCAGTGCGAAACGACTCGTTGGACGAATCGTGGCTGGGAACGCCTGAGAACAGCGACGGAGGAGACTGCAAGTCATACGGATTATCGGGAAGCTCGAGGTCATGCTTCGACAACCGCTGCGAACTCATAGAATGTGATGACCCAGACGACCTGTTGCCAGCGCCCTGCAACTGCTGTCTCAGTGGCTGCTGCGAACTCGGCGCGGTACCCGCTATAGGAGCACTAGAAAACGGTGCAACAGACTGTGCATGCATCTGTGGAGCAGCATGAGCAGGGAGTCTGGGAGCAGATGCAAAGACTTTGGGACCAGAGGCAGTGCCACTATCTATCGCAAAGCCTTTATGGCCCAACGACGCAAGGAGGTTCTCCACTTCCTCAGCTGCTGCACTTGAGTCGTCGTCATCGTCGCCAGACTGATACAGGTCCTCTGTCCAGGTGCTCTTTGCCTTGCCTTTGAGGTCAGTCAGTCCGCCTGCTGGGGGCGACCGCAGATTGACGATTTCAGAACCACCGCGTTGATCAGTATGTGCTGCCAGCATAGCCGGCAGCAGGTTGGGGAACTGCACTTGGGTGAGCGTCGACTGTCCGTCGCTGTCGTGGGACCCTGGTGGCACGCTGCCGGAGCCACCAGAATCGCGCAGAGGAGGCTCTACAACGTCAGGCGTCTGCGAGTACGAAAAGTCCGACGTAGCAGTAGATAGCGGTTGCTGGGGTATTCGCGAGTGGAGTGGCGACAGTTCAGGGGTCGGCAGATTGTGAGCAAACGCCTGGCCAGCCGACGAAGTGCTATTGTCGCTGGTGGACCTTCTGAGCGACCGCAGCTCTCCGAGGATGGACTGGAGCTCCTGGCGCGTCTCACGAGCGCGATCCATCCTATCTATGCTAGCCTTGCGGTGGTCTTCGTAGTCGTGCGCCGAGCTATCGCTAGCCATCGTCGACAGCGATGTGGTATTCTCAGATGTGAGCTTGACCTGAGTGGCCTGCTCGATCACAGGCGAGTACACTGATGACTCCGAGTACACTGACGCCCTCACGAGGTTAACAGGGGTGCCAGCAGTGATGGGTGACGAGGGGGACGACGCAGTTCTGGTCCTGGCGTAGTGGCGGGGTGTCGAAGTTGACGCTGCTGTCGATGTCGGTGTTGATGTTGATGTTGACGATGCAGATGCAGGTGTTTCAGACGAGATGTCGCGCGAGTGGAAAAAAGTCGACCTTTGCCAGCTGTTGGACGCTACCCGGATGGGCGACGGGATATGGATGAACGGTTTACGCGACGACCGATGTCCGCGAGGTTGTCCAGCAGCAGATGTCGCCGTCGACGTCGACGGCTGTGATCGTGGGGATGTATGAGGCGAGGGGGTAAATGTCGAGATCGGCGGATACAGCAGCCCACCCCCATCGCTATCGTCTTCGCTATTTGTATCGGCAGCACTGGGGAGCCATGAGTGCTGCTGGGGGCCAGAATCATCAGGAGCACTCGCAGAACCCACGGTTGTCCGGCCAATGCCTGAGGGACCCGCTGGATTGGAGTGTCCGGCACCGTCACCTGAACCAGAGCGGGGGCCAAGAGGTGAGGGTGCCGGCTGTTGGGACGACTGATCCATTCAGAGAGGAGACTTTCAGGGGGGGTGAAAACGGTTATGACATAAAGCACAGGCAAAAATCTATCAATTGAAAGGCAGAAGCTAGTTGGGATGTGTCGACGGACTTGGTCAGGCGGGTCCTCCCAAATAAGGTTCGTCTGTCATACACGCCGTCTGAGCTGCAATTATAGGGGTCGCAGAATGTTTTTTCCAGACAAAAACGACCAGCAACAGGCACCCAAGTGTTTTTGAAACAGAAAGAATTTAAAATAGCACGAAGAAGTAAACGAGTGTCGTGAATGCAAAAATTGTTATACGAGAATAGACTACGCTTAAATTGGCGTGTAGACGCACTATTTGCTGGTTAGGTGTGTGTGTGTGCCGAACCACCGTGGTCCACTATTGGTGCGACGAAGTGGGCCTGGTCGCGTCCAGCCACTGATCGGTACTACTACGCGTCATATAATCCACCTCTCGACAGCATGTTTGAGATTGCGTTTGGTCAGCCACCGAACTTTAATAGAAGGGGGAGGGGGATGGCTGGCTGGCGCTGCACGGCATATATGTCAATATATTCGCTGAAATCCCGCAGTATATGTTCGACTATGATAATAGCTACATGGTCTCCACAACGCTCAATGTGGCTCAATTGTAGGTCGCGGTCCTGTTTGCTGCTCGTAATAGAGCCTAATGCGGGTCCTAATTTAGTCACCGTGTTTCACACTAAGATTCATCTATTTATGCGTCGTGCAGGTGGCTTGTTGATATAATTCCGTTTTGGGCGCCCACATGCATGGACGTTGATCGGCTGCAGCATTCAGGAGATGTCACTTTCAATGTGGCTTCGCGCCCTGACAGGCCAGAAAAAAAGCAGAAAAAAAAAGAAAAAAAAATCGAGAAAATGACACCACCGCGTCTCACGCATATATGTATTCACTATACGTTGTTGCCATAAGCCAACCTGATCTTAGACATCGTTGTTTCCATACATTCTAGACCCTCTCGCAGTCATGCACATTTCATACATTCTAAATATACATAGTTTCAATTTGCATGTATTGTTCATAACCTAGTGTGTAATAACACGCCGGTGAGTTTGGTAAATCGTGCGACATGCACACCATCGCACCAGCCCTGCCAGAGAACAACGGCCAAACAGCAATTCTGCAGCAACGCCATCATCGGCAGCGCGACAGATCACCTAAATCGAAATCAGGCATCGTTTATGACCATATACGGAACAAGCCGCGAAAGCAATTAACCTCAATTGGGCCTTCACGATCGGCAGGGGAAGGCTGATTGGTTTAATGCAGCAACACGCAGCAGTTCCAAGCACTCCAAATACTATCCCGAAACATTCACTATGGAATTCTCTAAGGACATTGAGCACAATGTATGATCGCAATTAGATCTCTAACCTGCGTTATTGCACACAATGTGTAGATCAAGCCTGAGGTGCCGCCAATGTCACTGGCAGATCGATGCCTCAACTGCCTCGCAGTTGCTGCCGACCCTGGTAGTAACTTGGCGGGGAATCCCCGTACATGCAGTGGAAAGTAACCACTGCCGGAATTGAAAGCATCCACCTCACGTAGTCAGGCGCTGCTCCATGCTGTCGAGATATGTGCTCACGTGCACGTTGAGCCTGTCGGATTCGCTGGCGATGATGCGCATCTCGGCCTCGAGAGTGTCGCGCAGCATCTGTATCTGTCGTTCCGTGACCTCAATGTATACGCGCTTGTCCTCCATCTGCTTGTTGAGCAGGCTGCGCTCTGCGACAAGTGTGCCATGCTGCTGGCGGAGCTCGGCCATCTTGGACTCGGCGCTGGCGCGCTTGAGCTCAGACTGGCGTTTGGCCCGCTCAATGCGCTCGTCCGAGTTGGCAATCTGCCGCTGCAGCTGGGTCACTTTGATGTCTACGTCCTGACCCTCCTGCTTGCGGTGCTCGTACATCTCCTGGAACCGCGTCAGTTTGCGGATTGCGTCCTGCTCACGCTTGAGCTCGGCATCGCACTCGGCGATTGCCCTGATGCACAGCACCAGATCCTGGTTGATCTGTTTAAACGACTCAGTCGACACCTGGAGCGCCCGCAACCGGCGCTCAAGCCCTTCGACCCTGGCCCGACTATCCTGCACCGACTGGGTGAGCTCTTTGTTGATCTGCTCAAGCACGGTGGGTGACTTCATGATGTAGGGCTTCATTTTCTCGTAGTCTTTCCTGGCCTCCACGATGAGGAAGCTCTGGTCCTGCAGTTTCTGGATCATCTGCTGTTTGTCCTCCTTGTACTGCGCATGCTCGCTCGTGAGCTGCTCTTGCACTCGTTTGAGCTCGCGGAGCTGCGACTCGACGGCTGTGTTGTGCTGCTGGGTGTCCTTGGCTCGCTCCGACCCCTCACGGATCAGCGTTTCCAGCTCAGCGATTTTGTCCATGAGCTCCTCATGCTCAATCTCGAGCTCCTGAAGCCGCCCGCTGTACTGCCTGCACTCGTCGACAAGGCCACGATAGTCGTTCATCCGGCTTTCGCGAAAGTGGGCAAACGCGATCACCGCCGACAGGTTGCGTCTCAGTCGTGCCGCCTCCGGCTTGACGATATCCATGATACTGAAATCGTCAATCCCGCAGTCCTTCATGAACCGGTGCACGTGTCTGTGAAGCGCTAGCAGCAGTCGTGAGTCCGCCAGGCTGTCTGCATCTTCACTGTCGACCTTTGCAGCCGCTGTCTCCAAAGCAGCCCTCAGATGCTGGTCCGAGATACCAACAAAACACTCGATGATGTCTCCATAGAGATTAGTCACATACTGCTGGGTCGGGCGCGATAGCAGCTCGTCGTCAATTGGAAATCGTGAAATATCCTGAAGAGAAGCCGCGATGTCTCTAAGATCTAGCAGCGCGTACGATTCGGCCTGCCGTGGCGCTGAGTTAGCAGTCTGCAATCAATATAAAAAAAAGAAAAAAAGCTATAACAAAATCGAAAACTAGAAATAAGTGCCATACATACGTCTTCTCACCGACGACGGTGCCACTGATACCCGTCTAAATGCCGACATGGTCGTCAGTAGATGTGTTGTGTTTACTTTTGTGTATGTCGTGTATATCTATATCTATATTTGATGTGACTGCGTGTAGCCAGCCGCATCTCACTCGATGAGGCTGACAACGAATCAGGGGGTATGAAATTCGTGCTGCTTTATCAGATATCTTCGACTGCAATTGTATAAATACGGGGTGAGCGACATGTTTCGATCGCAGGCCCGTAAATTTGTGGCAGTACGGTGTGGGTTTCAGCGGGGTTCGTCGCGGCTGCAGTCGACTATTGAGCTCAAGATCGAGCCGTTGCCGCGCCCAGGCGAGACGACCGAGACAAAGCGAGCACGACTGTTGTACCAGAGTCGCAAGCGCGGTATTCTCGAGACCGACCTGCTGCTAAGTCGGTTTGCCAAGCAGTACCTGGCGTCGATGTCACGCGAGGAGCTGGATGAGTACGACGAGTTGCTGGACCAGCCTGACTGGGACATCTACTACTGGGCGACCCGCAACAACGACGTCAAGCCGTGCCCCGACCGGTGGGAACGAAGCGAGGTGCTGGCAAAACTACGCGAGCTCGCTGAGAACAAAGACAAAATTGTCATGCGCATGCCTGATTTGTAGCTGATAGGCACTGGATGTACATATGATATACGAAGAGCAATATGTCTGTAGAAAGATCTCGTTGTGAAGTTCGGTTTTGCTCTTGCGACTCCGCCGCGCTGTAGCAACTGCGACGCAGTTGTGCGTGGACAAGTTCATCGAATGCAACCGATGTGTTCAGTGCCCATTGTATCAGTACTATTGCAACTTTTAGTGTGCATGCGACATTATATCCTGGGCAATCAAAATGGTCGATAGCAATCAATCAGTATAACATTCCTCCCTAGATAGACATTGTAAATAGGCGTGTTATGACAAATATATTTCCGAAAGCCACATATGTTGCGATTCGCTCGGTCTGTAGCGACTGCTGCTAGGTTGGGCTACAGATAGTTTCAGAGTAGTACCAATTGATATTTATAGAGCTGAACACAATGAGAACTGCAGACGTCTGTACTGAAGAATAGACTCACGTCATATTTAAGACATGCAGTATAGAACCATTTTTAAAAAGACATGATGTAGTGCGTATATTGGAAAAGTGTCATGCAGTAGAAAGAACTGACAAGTATTTTGCAAGCGTCATATTTGTGACAAGTGCCGAATATATTGCAAATAAAAATATTTGTGACGCATGCTGTGGAAAGGCATTTTATAGAAAGGCACGTAGTAACAAGTGTACTGCGAATCCATATAGTATGCGATAATTATATTACAAAATTCTAGGCGATTATAACAAATATATTCCAAATTTAATTGTTATTTGGAATTATTGCTGACATTTGTATTGCAAAAACGTCAAGGCCTTGGCAATTACGGCAATCTACTGCTAGATGTGATGTAGTACAAGATATATTGATAATCATATTACAAAAAGCCATGAAGTGACAAAGTCTTGACAATTATACTGCGAGAAGGCGACATCTACTAAGCATAGAAATTGTGCTGCAACCTTTTCGTGCTGTGACAAGTAATCCGTCAAATTAATTAGTTGAAAGAAGTCGGAGTCGTGTTGAAAACAAGTAATGACTATTATATTGCAATCATGCTGTAATAAAAACATTAGCGGTTATGTCGGAAAAAACAGTCGTTCTGTATCAAGTGTGTTCTGGCAAGAGTTGGCGCAAAAGGCATGTTGTAGAGCAGTCGCTTTGTTCAATACATGCACTCATTTGCATTTTTCAACTTTTCCAAATAAAATTGGATCGATTTGAAAATATTCTGGGAACAATCCGGGCTTTCAACTGCGCAGCAGTTGCTACAGCGCGACGGAGTCGCAGGATACACGCCTGGATGTTTTTGCACGAAACTTGTCAGTAACAGATGCCCTTCATCAGATCCGACTCTCCAGCTACTGGGATGCTATAACATCTTCTCAATTAGTCCTAAAGTACATTACGTCGTCATGTCTAATAATAAATAGTCGCCTGGCTCGCTCATTGCTGGAAGCCCAGATCGTCCTCAAACACGCTCTCGTTGTAGCTCTGCCGCTGGTAATAATCGAGGTCGAGATCGGGCGTGAACTCGTCGGGGGTGCCCTCAGATTTGGCAGCCACCGACGCCAGACGCGACGGCTCTCGCGGGGACGAGCGGCCCTCGTCCGAGCCCGGCGTGCCCCCATCGCCGCGAATACCCGCTCTCGCCAGCGCGCGCTCTGCGGACGTCGTCTTGTACTCCGTCACCTCCACGCCGAGCTGGCGCTGCAGCCGGTTCACGAGCTCCTGCATCTCGAGCTCGACGCGGTTCTGGCTGTCTATGATGGACTGCAGCAGCCGAATGTAGTCTACGCTGCGCGACAGCACGGTGCCCTTGTTGGGCTTGTCGTCGGCCCCGCCCTTGGGCAGCACCGGATCCATGCCGGCGAGGAGATACTTTTCAGGCACCAGCTCCGATAGCTCGCGAATGCGCTCGTTGATGTTGTCGCGCCGTCGGCGCTCCACCGCGTTGTGCGACTCCCGTCGTCGTCGTCTACGTTCCTCTACGCCCAGTCCTGGCCTCGCTGAGCCTGATGCTGCTCCCGCCGCGCCCCCGCTAGACCGCACGCTGCTGCCGTAGCCGGGGCTCGTCGAGTAGGCGCCTTCGTACGATCCAATAGGTGTCGATACGGGGCTGCCAACCGAGCCCACTGACCCCACGATGTTGTTCTCGTGCATGAACCGGTCGATATGGGACTCGGGACGCGGCGACGTGTACGAATTGGCGCCCAGAGCTGCTCCGTTGCCAGACGACACGCGCTGGTGGCTACTCCGAGCCAGCGACCGGCCATACGACGAGGCTGCTGGCGACCCCGACGTGGGAATTGCCATCGACCGCGCCGATGGGCCCTGCGACGACTGGCGGACGTGCACTGGTGAAGTTCCAGCTGCTACAGCAGCACTGGCAGGCTGGCGGCCCGGCATTGAGGCTCCCTGACTGAGCAGGAAATTGTCGTACGGCGACGTTGACTCGTGGACAGGTGGCGTCGAGCCCAGTCCCAGACGCGAGTCCACCGTGACACCCCCGTATCCACCAGCACCACCGCCAAAGTGGGCCGCTCCAGACGTGTAGGCATGGAGTTGTGGCGAAAAGTTATCGTCTAGGGCCAGCAAATCGGCCTCGGGGATCTTGGAAGACGGCTGGCCGTCGTCAAACGCGGTGAATCCCGATGTCAGCACCGACCGAGACAGCAGGTCGTTGTCGGCGGTCGACCCGTACGGATATCCGCCCACCATGGATGGCGGGTCCTCCTCTTCGACTTTGATATACGGATGAGACATAACTGGAGGAAGTCAAGGAGAAAACCAAGCGATCCAGCCGGCTAAGTAGGGTAGCGGCTGTATGCGTGTGGGGTGCATCCGGATAAACCCCCTGGGCACGATCGGAGTAGAGTGCGCATCGCAGCTCACTCGTCGACTGATACCTGCAAGTTTTTATCTCTTATCCGTTGTTTTTATATTTCATTTTCTATTTTTAACTTTCCTCATTAATTTTTTTTTTGAATTTTTATTGTTTTCAGTAACCTATATTCCTTCTTGTCTTCTATTTTTTGTTTAGTTTTGTAGTTCTAACTATTCAGCCTCTGTCCTTTGTGATGCTGCCACTGCAGGTTTGTACGGCTAGTACAGTCTAGATCGGCGTTACCAGCCACCAGGACAGGTCGGTCCTATTCTGACAGAATGCTAGAGCTCATTCGAAAATGACGGTACTACTGAGGTTGGACTAATTTCATGACAAGTTATCGAAGCCCCAACTGCGTAGCAGTTGCCACAGCGCGACGCAGTCGCGAAAAATGTGCAGTCAGGAGTCTCACACGATATCGTACTGCTACCGCGTAAGCTCACTCAAAAAAACAAAACGGCTGATCAGAACTCATGGCCACGATACATAGTGCAATCCGATCCAGGATTTGTTCCGCTCCTTCCTGCTGTTGCAAGAGATCCATGCACTAACTGGCCCATGCAGCTTAAGGTTTATGCTGGCCTGTCAAGCAGGTGCTGTGGCGCAAGGGTGACGCAAGATGTCAAAAGCTATTCCTAACTTGGATAGATAAGCTCTGCGCAGTAACTTATATAGCCACGCAATTGGATAGCCACGATTAATTCATTTGCTCAATTCTATTTTCCCTTTTGTTGTTTGAATTATCATTTGTCACACTAAATTAAGTTTGATATATCTAATTGTCTTTCAGACATACTCGACCGTATCTGACATAGGATCAATACTGTTGGACACAATTGCAGGATTCAATAATTTCTCAGCTGTATATTGATACATACACAATTTTTCTCAGCTGATATCAGCCCGATATGACCGTGGAAGAGCCATTTAGACTCCAACAGCACCCAATTGACGAAGTTCCCGCAGTCAGCGTTGCCGTCATAGGCGCTGGCATTTCCGGTCTGACTGCTGGAATCCTTCTCCCGCGGAAAGCTCCAAACATCAAGCTCAAGATATTCGACAAGAATGACGACGTGGGAGGAACGTGGCTGGAAAACATATATCCTGGCGTACGCTGCGATGTGCCTTGCCATGCCTACCAGCTCAGTTTCGAGCCCAACACCCAATGGTCCGAGTTCTATGCCCAAGGACCTGAGATCAGAGACTATTGGAAGCGACTGTCTGAAAAATACGAGCTCGCTAGGTATCTAGTTCTAGGCACCAAAATCATCAAGGCAGAATTTGTGGATGCGCTATGGTATCTGACAATCCAGAACGTTCGTACCGGTGTTGAGTCCGTGGAGAAATTCAATTTCGTCATCACTGCGACCGGCCACTTCAATTCCTGGAAACTGCCCGACTATCCGGGATTGCAAGACTTTGAAGGCCACCTACGCCATTCCTCGAACTGGGATCCGTCATTTGATCCTAAAGGCAAAAGAATTGCAGTTATTGGAAATGGTGCGTCGGGGATCCAGGTACTTCCACAGCTGCAAAAAGTAGCTGCTCATGTCGACCATTATGCTCGAAACCCCACCTGGATAGGCCTCAGTCTTGGAGGTGACCAGGCTCCAGTAGACAAATTCTACAGCCAAGAGCAGCTCCACGAGTTTCAAGATCCGCAAAAGTATTACAAGTACAGGAAAACGCTCGAGAACAGCTTGTATAGCAAGTTCGCCAACCTCTTCAGTGGGTCCAAGGAAAACACCGAAGCAAAGAGCAAGTACACCGCACTGATGAAGGAACGCCTTGGGGACAAAGCCGACCAGCTGATTCCTTACCTGCTGCCAGATTTCAGCCCTGGGTGCCGACGACTGACGCCAGGACCAGGCTATTTGGAAGCCTTGGTCGAGGACAACGTCGAGTTCATCCCTACTCAGATCGAGCGGTTCACAAAGACGGGGATCAAAACCGTTGACGGCAAAGAACGGCGTGTGGATGCGGTGATCTGTGCGACTGGCGCTGACGGGACCATGGCTCCACAGTATCCAGTCATTGCCAACGGAGTCGACCTCCATAACGCATGGCGCCCGGGAGGTGACCCAGGACACGCAGACACATACTTGGGGATTGCGGTTCCTGGGTTTCCTAACTATCTTCTGCTGGCTGGCGCTAATTCGTCGGGCCTCAGCGGAACCGTGCTGCGAACCGTCGAAGTGCAGCTGACTTATATCGCCAAGCTGCTGCGCAAGGTCACTGATCAGCGGATCAAGACAATCGTGCCCACCGAAGAAGCCACTGCTGATTTCAGAGAATATTCCGACGAGTTCTTCAAGGGAACTGTTCTTTTTGATGGCTGCTCTTCGTGGTACAATGCCGGTGTGCCAGGGGGGAAAATTATAGGCATTTGGCCAGGCAGCAATAACCACTCCTCGCGGGCTCGGTTCGACCCCAGATGGGAGGATTTCAGCTACACCTACCACAGTCGAAACAGATTCGCGTACTTTGGCAACGGCTGGACTCGTGCAGAGACAGTTCCAGACAGCGACTTGACCCGCTATTTACACATTCAGGGCACCGTTGACCTCGCCACTATACACGAAGACTGGACAAAGCTATCATAGTCGGAATCGTCATCTATAGTTACACCATTAGAACCGCACACTTGATAGAGCTGTTTTGCGACTCGGTTGCGCTGTATCAACTGCTGCGCAGGTGAGGTAAGATTCCCCTGAATACTGAAAATAATATTAAACCAGGTCCATGTCGTAGCATGTTTGCCAGTCTCCTCGACTCGATTGTGGAGCAGTTACTACAGCGCGACATCTTTTCGTCTATAAAGGCTACATCGCTTCCAGAGGTCTAACTGTTGAGCATTAAAGCAATTGAGTTGGTGCCTGTTCTTGCGATTCCGGCTTGTAGTGATGGCTGATATGCAGCAGTTGTATACACTGCAATGATAGACAATCACTGCGAAGATGTTGTGCAACTTTCAGAAATAAACCAAAGTCCAGGGAGTCTAACTATCAGTCCAATGCTATTAAAAAGCAGAACGCAGGCATCGACTACGCAGCAATTGTCACAGCACGACGGAGTCGCAAAAAGACGTCTCCATTACCTACCTGCATATACATAGATAATACATACGCATAACTACCTAGAGCGATATACACCTCCCAACGTGGACGAACTCCCAACTGAACACGTAGCGTCACATTACCAGTCGCCACCCAAACCAGCAGCATCACCGGCTGTTGGCTATATAAAACAGGAGAACCCTTGCCGAACAGTGTAGACTGTAGCTTGTGGCCAGCTTGGGCAACGTTGAACTATAAGCTTATATAGGTCACGATTTGAGCCTCCCGACACGAACTCCGACATCAGCTCCCAACATCAAGCAGAAACTCGGCGTCCTCACATAGCATCCATAATCTTCACAACATCGGCATGTCGGAAAACGCTTTTCGCACTCAGATGGCGTCGTTCAGGCAGTCCAATACGGTTGCTCCAGAGCCTGCTGCTGCGGAGACGTCGTTCTTTGGTAGGATTCAGACATCAGTGCAGGGTCTGGCGCCCGGTCGGTACATTCGCCTGCCTTTGAGCGAGCGGGAAGAGCCCGAGACTGGTATCGAGGAGCCTGCGTGGTTCACACTGTCACGTTGGGACCGGCTTATAGTGTTTGGCATCTGTCTTGTTTTGGCAGCCGCCTGCTTTGCGCTGTGCTTCGTCATGGCACCGATACTTGCATTGAAACCTAGGAAATTCGCGCTGCTATGGAGTCTGGGATCACTGTTGTTTATCATATCATTTGGTGTTCTTCAAGGCCCTGTCGCCTATCTGACACATCTCGTTTCAGCTACTCGTCTGCCCTTCACGGTGGCGTATTTCGGGTCTATCGTGGCCACGATTGGGTTTTCTGTAGGGATGCACTCGACCATTCTCACCCTGTTGGCGGCCGTCTTACAGGTAGTTGCCGCAATATGGTATACGGTCAGCTACTTTCCTATGGGCACTCAGTCGTTGAAGTTTGCTTCAAGGGTGGGGGCTCGTCAGGTCACATCGTGGATTAACTCTTAAACGGAAGTCTCCTGCTAGCCACATTCTGAGTCTTCCAGAGACGAGGCGTGTCCTACGGACGACAATGTTTATGGATAAAATTGTCTCTGGACGATGCCTTTTTTAGTGTATCACGCATGAGCGCTTGGTATGATCTTTGCCTAAATGTTTTTGGTGGTAGTACTCCTTGAACGTGACCTGGAACACAAAGTCAAATTTCAGATGCCATACACTGAAAAGCGATACATTTTATAGTGGCTATTGCAAAAGGCAGTCATTGGCAGCACATTCTAACTCTGAATATGTTTTATTCACATCGTGTACTTGGAGTAGCTTAGTTTACGTTACTGCTGCCATTCTATCGAAGTGCTCGAAAGTGTTCTCCAGGTACTGAATATTATCGGTGACCGTTCTTCGCAGACAGTAAATATGGGTATCGTTTGTAATCTTGTATGTATGAGTGAGATCAATGATAGTTCGATTGAATGTACTGAATACATGGGACGGGTAGTGTGGCGAGTAGTAAAGCCGTAGTGAGAACTCGACAGCAATTCAACTGAATTAGCCAAAATAGGCTCCCTCGATTTTGCCAGTGGCATCGACGATAACATTGAGTCTGTCTATCTGATGGTCTCGCGTAATCATCGAATCTGGTCCCACTACTCTATTTGGCTGCGGCAGGTCAGTCCGTGATACCTGACTCGACTTATCAGTTAGTCCCATAGATACACACAACATGTTCATTCTCACCGTCGTAGCCTCGCCATAGACAAGCGTCTTTCCACCTAGCTTTTCTGTCCATTCATCACTGCGTCGCTGAATGTCCTCCATGGTAGATAGCAACTGGGATAATTCGAGGCGTCTGCCGTCTGATCACTAGTAGCCTCATCTGCATTGCATGCTTTACCCGGGGTAGTGTAGGCGAGTCGTAGCCATGTAGACGACGTCACTTTAGACAAAAGAGCTTCGATATGTCTGCTACCTGTCTTTTCTGCAAAATCGTCAAGGGTATGTAGCGAAGTCCAACTCAACTGCTTGGAGCTGACATCAGGAGAGATTCCATCCCTCAAGTTATTCGAGAGTGCCAAAACTCTGGCGTTCATGGACATTGGCCCCACTGCTCCCGGACATGTTTTGGTGATTCCCAAATTCCATGGAGAAAAGCTTCACGACATCCCCGATGAGCATCTGACAGAGCTGCTGCCGGTCGCAAAGAAGATTGCAATTGCATCGGGGCTGAACAATGCCGGACTTGACGGCGTCGGCTACAATGTACTGCAGAACAATGGTTCCATTGCTCATCAGGTGGTTCCCCATGTTCACGTCCACTTGATCCCTAAGCGAGAATCCGAGAGCGGATTGATTGTAGGATGGCCACAGAACTCTGACTGGGCTGCTGGAGTTAAGCAAGTCCACGCGGAGCTGGTTGAAAAGATTGGCAAGTTATAGGCGCTTGTCTAGATAAGCTGTTTAGTTTATACCAGCAGTTCAGTTTATACTAGAGTATAATGCAGCTCTAAATATAGGAAATATGTGCCTAAACACTATGTGAGATTGCCTATCTAATTACAGTCTAAGTACTCCGACTCTCATGCTCAAGTAGTCGTAACGTATATCACTACAGTACACCTATATTTACATCAGGCAAACATCGTGGCCAGCGGGTGGGCTTGAGAAGCCTTGCTGGCAAACTCAGCAGCTCGAGGGCTTCTCCAAGATCTCAATAACGCCAATGCTGCATTAACGACATCCAAATTGTCAGCCTGCGGTAGCGACTCCAAAATTTTGTCTTCGATGGCCTGTCTACTTGTTGTCAGGCCACTGATTGCGATCTTCGCAGACACCCAGTCAAGTATCGACTCAGGAGTAGAGTCGATTATGTGAATATCAACATATTCCAGCAAGTTGTCTTCCACAATATTGCCTCGGGTGATGAAGGTCGGTAGCGTCTTGCTCTGCACCGCCTTCAAAGCCGCCGGAGCGCCCTCGTCAGACTCGAGAGCAAACCGTGATCGAACTGCTCCGGACACCACCCACGACTCACGAGCACCAAACGACTTAGCCTTGGACAGTGCCTGAAGCGCCAACACGTACTTCTTTTGAGCAAGGTAGATCTCAAATCCGAGCTCCCAGGTCGCTGAGATGGTAGTGGCGATGTCGGCAACGGGCTTCCAAATCTGATATGCGTCGTCTAACGGCGTAACAGTAGACAGCAAGTTCTTCCCAAACAAGTCTTTGTCGTTCGAGTCAGACTTTTCCTGTTCTTCGTACTCCTTTTTGAGCTCCTTTGCACGCTCTTTTTTGGCTTTCTTAACAGCCTTTTTCTTCTCTGCCTCGTCGAGTCCCGCATACTCGTCCTGGTCATCTTCACCAGCCGATGCCTTAAGCTTTGCAAGTCGTAGGTAAATCGAAATTGCGCCCTGAGCAGCTCGCATATAGTTGGTGGACCGATAAAGATTGTTTTCCCAGTCGATCATATCCAAGTATGCGTTTATTGTACCTCTGCGAGGACAGTAAAAGTGGAAATCAAACTGGTCGTTGTAAAAGTCCTTGTAGATCTGGAAAACGGCATGGAATCGCTTGAGTGCCAAGCCTTCATTTCCGAGTCGTGCATAGCACTCGCCTTGCTCTATGAGGAACCACAGTCCCTGCATGTCGTGCAGGTCCTGGACTCCTCTGCCGTTGCTATCATTCTTGGTAAACAGGCTGACTGTCTTGATAGCCTCCTCCATGCGATTGGCCCTCAACAGATACTTGCCAGCCTTTGTGTTTATGAATCTATCCTGCAAATCCAGCTCTCTGGCAGTGCTCATACAGTCTGCAGCGCCCGACAAGTCACCAGCATGCTTGAGGATCTTCGCTTTTATCATATGCAACTCTAGTAGCGTAGGAGTATGTGAAATGGCCTTGTCTATTGTCTCTACCGCCTTAGTATGCTGCTTGACGTGCGAGTAGTGCTGGGCCAAGAAATACTGGGTCCATAAGTACGTTGAAGGCTCCGCTGGATCTCCGCTTCCATTTGTATAACCATCGCTAGTTGGAGACAAACTATCGTCAAATTCATGTATGAACTCCTCGATGGCCTTGCGCTTGTCCGCATCTCTATACAGAGGCTTTATCATCACAAAAGTTGACGGAACGCCCCGCTTCAACAACTTTGAGATATACGCAGACACTGCTGTTTTGAATTCGGATCCCGCCAAAAAGTCCAGAGGAATAGCTTGAGGCATATCAGCCTTGGGGTACTTCTCCGACAGCCTCTGGTATAGGGCGCCTCGAAGTCCAATATCAGACGGTTCTATCTGTAAGGCTCGCTCTAGCCCGATGTAGTACCTGGAGTCCTCAGGGTTTCGCTTTATCAAGCTTCGATACTCTTTCTCAGCTTCTTTGAAGCGGCCCAGCTCCAGCAAATACTTTGCTCGGTATTCAGATACTCGAAGCACGTCAACAACCATGTCGGCAATTGCCTCCAGGTCATCAAGAGCCCGCTGCACGTCGCCTGTTTGGTACACCACCAAGTTACGATACAGCGTGAGCTCCGAATTCTCGGCATTGGTCTTTGGCAGCGGCTCCTTGAGGATTTTCTCAAAATTCGTCATGGTGGTTATTGCACCCTCGAGATCTCCAGACAAATGCTGAGCAATAGCCAGCCCAGTCCAGTTCTGTCGAAACCCCGGGTTCTCGGTGAGCATCTTTTTGCGCGACCCTACTAGAGGTTCGTACTGCTTGATTTGCATCTGGAGCGCACTGAGATCACGGACGATGTTCTGGTTCTCGGGGTCAAACTGAAAAGCTCGAGCGTAGCATTTGGCAGCCTCCTCGTAATTCTTTTCCGCCCGATGATACAATCCGTAGATATGCCACACTACATGGCTCGTGATATCCTTTTCGATTCCCTTACGGATATATTCGTGACCTTCTTCGTTTTTACCGGTATGGTACAAAACCAATCCCTTGAGCGCCAAGGACTCCCCATGGTCAGGATTCTTCTTCAACACCTGGTCTACGCCTTTCAGGGATTTTTTATACTGTTTTGTCTCGTAGAGTTTTAGCGCGGCCCGGAAATTGGACGCATCCTTGGCGGCCAAATACCGATTCTTTGGAATCGCTGCCATGAGTGACAAATTTTGAGTGGGGCTGGTGGTGAAATGAACAGTTGCCGGCATGCATAGCACTGCTGCTGCATAAATCCGTACTCGGACGGCGACACTACAGATAATAACTCTTATTAACTAAGAAAAGTGACATAGCCGATGAAATAATGCATAACATATATATGTACAGAGAACATTACCATGAAAACTGACATTGTAACACTTCTCAACTAGTAATTTATGCACCATTGTCTCACTCTGGATGACCTTTAGTGGCTGCTTTGAGACATTCGCTCTCCAATCCGGGAACATGAATGTACTCTATATGGCTCTCCGTCAGCTTCTGAAGTCCTGTGTTTTTCTGGACAAACGTATCAGGCTCAAGAACTCCGACAAAAACGGTACCAATGCTCGATGCAAGAATCCTATCAACGCATGGCAGGTTTCCGCTCAATCGCTCTGAACAAGGTTCCATAGTAGTGTATATAACAGTTCCCTTTGGTACATCCGAAGTTCCATGCTCCTTGAAGTATTTTTCCAGCGCACATTGCTCAGCATGAGTATTCCCTGGAAGTTCTCTAGAATAGCCCGTCGCTAAAATTTGGCCGTCTTTGACAAGAAGTGCTCCAACACAGAACGCTGAATTGGTCGGTCCACACTTTTTGGCCTCTTCAAGGGCGAGCTTCATATACGGAAGATGGACCTCAGTAGCCCAGTCAGGAATTGGCGTCTCATATCTCCATGAGTTGTCGGCTGCATAGTATCTCAATGCATGCAGCCATAAGTCCAAGTCGTTTGGACCTGGATCAGTATAGAGGTCTGTAGCACATACCTCACACTTGTCGCCAGTCAATCGCTCTCCATTATCAGAGGAAGGATGAATGAAAGTCTCTGCAACGATAGACTTGCCGATGGCATGTAAACGAGAAGATATCTCTGCCGTATCCCAATCGCCACCCTTCCCGAGGTCTGGTCCCCATACATTCGGATTCGAATAAATGGGATCATTGGCAATTGGATGCCCAAGGTACTGCAAGTGGACGCGAATTTGATGGGTTCTTCCCGTCAATGGTCGACACCGAACAATGCTTGTAACGCCATCATAGCTGATACGATTGAACACAGTTTTGGCTTCTTTTCCATCTGGATGCACTCGATTAAGAGCCACTTTGGGATCAACTGTCATTACTGGTTGTTCACAGGTAATTTCATCTATCGGGAACTCCCCCACTACTCTGGCCAAGTACTCTTTACGCACCTCTCGATCCCGGAGCTGCATAGCCATTTTATCCGCACCACTAGAATTTTTGGCCAGAAACATAAGGCCCGATGTCAACCTATCCAAGCGGTTACAAGCTGAGTTAGAATAGTCCAACTGTTAGAGATTAAATCAGCAACTCACGATGGGCAATTTTGTGTTGTTCATGTTCTAAAATCTTAACCACAGTGTTGTATCTAAATCGGCCTGTCGGATGAACCTGAAAAGTTAGTTTCGACTTAACAAGGAAAATGAAATATGCATACTGGAATTCCTGACGGTTTGTCGATTACAATCAACTCATCATCCTCATGAACAATCCGAATATCTCTTGAGCTGACTGGCTGCTCATGCTTGTGAGTCCGGTGACTTATTAGGTCTCCGTTCCGTATGACTGTATTCATGCTTGCAACATGCTTGTTGACGTACACTTGGCCTCCTTCAATTGCCTGTTTCTATTAAAGTTAGTTTCGGGAAATTCACAGCAATCTTGTCACAGTTCGACACATACATAGTAGGCCGCATCTCTATCGCGAAATTCGCTCACGAAAACATCGTATAGTAAGCGGTCTCTCCACCTCTGTTTACAATACGTCAAGTATGTGAAATAGTACGGTGGAACTCTTCGTAGAGGACCTTCGATCACATATCGAGCACCCTGTACAAGCTCATCCTCAATAGGAATCGTAGCCGGCTTTTGCTTGTCAACCTGCAGCCTTTTGGCTCTGAACTTATTTTCATCTGGGAGACTGGCGCTCGATGATCTACTTCTTGCCATTGTCACAGTTTTTCGGCATTCCATAGTGGTCTGCCTCAGAGGCCTTAGGCCAAAATTCCGACTTATTATCGGCAACTTTCCACGCAGAAATTTGACAAGAACTAACACTTCCTATACAAACAAAAACACATTCAAGACTAATATGATAAATGCGTGCCCTACGGCCAATTTCACAGTCTTTTCGTTGCCGCTTTTGGTCAAAAAATAAATTTAACACTGTCTAGAGTAGTAAATTTGTGCAGCCTCTTCATTTACTCTGCAGCGCACGGCTGATATTTTTTTTTATTAGGGCGCTGCTGAAAATTATCAGACATTCCCTTTCAGCGCTATAATGGTTAAACGGAAAAGAGCAGCTTTACTGCCCACTAATATAGCATTATTACAAAACTTAATCAGGCGAGATCCAGGATCTTATAGAGATGAGTTTCTGTTGCAATACAGACACTACCTCTCTCTTCGAGACATCTTCATGGAAAACCCCACGAGTGACCAAGGTGCCGATGAATTTTCTGATCTCATAGGCTTTGTTGCCCAAATGTGTACCTGTTTTCCTACCGAGACAAAGACATTTCCAGATGAGTTGTTC
This sequence comes from Sugiyamaella marilandica, assembly GCA_030563205.1. Classification (NCBI taxonomy): domain Eukaryota; kingdom Fungi; phylum Ascomycota; class Dipodascomycetes; order Dipodascales; family Trichomonascaceae; genus Sugiyamaella; species Sugiyamaella marilandica. The sequence goes on along the minus strand of JAKUBH010000002.1, from coordinate 682,291 downwards.
CAGATGATAAACCAGCATCATCATGAGCTACCCCAGGATTTAAGAGAGAAAATTGTGCAAAGCATTACTATGCTACGGAACAAGTCTGTGATAACCTCTGAAGCGCTCATACAAAACTTGTTTCCCATCCTTGTTGGCACTGATTCAAAGGTTCTGAGATCACAAATATATAGCTCGATCATTGTGCTTCTAAAAAGTGTCAACCAGGGTGCAAAGAACCAAAAGCTCAATAGAAGTGTTCAAGCATTGTTATTTAATTTATTGACTGACGCCGAGCAGAACGGCCTATGGGCAACGAAAATCACTCGCGAACTCTGGCGTCGTGGAATATGGGATGACTCTCGCACAGTTGAAATTATGACTCAGGCAGCGGTGCATTCTAATATCAAGGTTTCGGTATCCGCTGCCAAGTTCTTCTTGGGAGCTGACAAGGAGCGTGAGGAAGCACAGAAAGAAGACTCTGATGATGACGACACTACCGACATGTCTGCATTGCGACATAAGATGCAAGTAAACAAAAGATCAAGCAGACGAGGCAAGAAATTAGAAGCTGCTGTGAAGGCCATGAAGAAAAAGTCATCACACCATAACGCTACTTCGCTCAATTTCTCAGCCATTCACTTATTGCGCGATCCACAGGGCTTTGCTGACAGTCTGTATTCTACTCATTTGTCTAGAGGAGGTAACAGGCTGAATTTGGAGCAGAAGATCATATTTTCCAATCTGATTTCTCGACTCGTTGGTGTCCACAAGCTTACTGTTCTAGGGCTCTATTCTTTCTTCTTGAAGTATTTAACCCCGAAGCAGAAAGACGTGACCCAATTCATGGCTGCGGTGGCTCAGGCATCGCATGACTTGGTGCCGCCAGATGTCATCTCGCCAGTGGTGCGTAAGCTTGCCGATGAGTTTGTGAGTGATGGTGTAGCCGCTGAAGTGGCTGCTGCCGGAATCAACACAATCCGAGAAATAGTGAGTCGTGCGCCTCTGTCGATCGAACAACCTCTATTGCAGGACTTGATTGAATATAAAGGATCCAAGTCCAAGTCAGTTATGATGGCAGCTCGGAGTCTTATTGGACTGTTTCGCGAAATTGATCCGTCCATGCTCAAAGCCAAAGATAGAGGACTTGTGGCCGCAAAGGCTCTCAAACAAGATGGTACTCAGGGACCTAAGTTTGGGATTGATAGCAACGCCAGCAACGGCATTCAAGGGTTGGACCTTCTTCTCAAATGGCGAGCTGAGCAAGGCATTGACGCAAATAACGAACAAGGTGAAGGCGATGGATGGGAAGTTGCCAGTGACGAAGAGTCGGATGAGTCGAGTGATGGAGAAGATTGGATCAACGTTGAAAGCGATCAGGACTATCAGATTACAGATTCCGATGACAGCGACGATGAAAAGGAAGACGATAAAGCCAACGAGGCCAAGAAACCAAAACTCAGTGAAGATGTTCTTAGTACTGCTGCTGCTGACGCTGATGCATTCATGAAACTCGCCTCGTCTACTATCTTGACGCCAGCTGATTTTGCCAAGATCGAGGAGCTCAAACTTGCAGCTGGTCTTGAAAAAGTTATGGGCAAAAGGAAGATTGCTCTCCGCAACGAAGAAGAGGTAGATGTCCGTACGCTGTCTGGACCTATCAAGTATAAGCAGCTGAGAGAGGAACGAATTGAGCATGCCAAGGATGGTCGTGAGGACAGGGACTTTGGCTCGAGAAAGAGGAAACACAAAGAGAAGCAGCATAGTACTACAAACAAGGATAAGGCTCGTAAAAAGAACTTTATGATGATGATCCACAAGAAGGACGTGCAAGGAAAGGCAAAACGAAGTCTACGTGACAAGCAGAAAGCACTGCGGGCACATATCACCAAGCAGAAGAAAAAAGGGTTCTGATAAATATGTCATTTTCATTTTTGTTGTATGCTTTATTATTTTAGTCGTTACTATTAGTTAGCTATAGTTTTTATTGATTTTCTTTGATTTTGCATCTGGTGTCCAGAACAGTGGTTCTGCCTTCGGCTCGTACTGGGAGAGTAGGATGTTATTCTCATGCCGCTTTAAAACTGCATACTGGGATTTTCCGGGTTCGGATAGCACTCAGCATGTCACAACATCATATTGATCTGAACGACAAGGATGCATGGGACGACTCTGCGCTCATAACTCATTGGGACCGTCTTCAGGAAGAGTACTATGTAAGTATTTTTGTGCGCGTTGGTTTACTAATTGAGAAATATCACAGTATATCCAGAAGTGATCAGGTTGACGAGCTGGATTCTGTCAAAGACATCAAGGAACAGAATCCTGAAATCGAGAAGGGGCACATAGAAAATCCACCACGAGCAGAAGAGAGCTATGCCATGGAGGACGAACCGACAGAAGACACAAAAAAGGGCCAGTATTCGATATCAGCGTCTACAGCAGCACCGGCGAGACCCACAGCTTTGAATGGAGACGAATCAACATCAGTTGAGTTTGGTGATACGCCATTGAACCCGTTCCAAACTTTAGATCCTTCAATCCGTGAGATCGTGATGGCCTGGTACTGGGCTGGGTATTATCAGGGTCTTCACGCTGGTAGAAGTGGAAAGTGACTAACTCACTGATCGCTGTCTTCATTACACCCTTATTTATGTACTCCCATCTATTTATCTTTAGACTGCATGTAATTCATCTATTTTATCGTACCAACTAGCTGTCTATACATATGTATATTTATCTATACAGCAATGCAATTAATTTGTTCTCCATTTAGACTTAGCTTTCCGAGACGGTTTCTCGACACCCATTGAAGCCTTTTTGTCGCGGATCTTTTTCTTGTCGCCAAAGTTTTCCTTCTCCATGTTCATTAACGCCTCTCGCTTGGCAGTAGCAACTGACTTAAGAGCTCGGTCTATTACCATAGTGTCTGTCACTTTCGTGTATTGGTCCATCTTGGAATTGACTCTGCGCTCTATATTTTCGATTCTTTCGATGTCTCGCTCTGCAATAATTGAGATACTCTCACCTGAACGACCCGCACGCGCTGTTCGACCAACTCGGTGGACGTAGTCATCGGCATCAGCAGGAATATCGAAATTAATAACCATTTCAACAACTGGTATGTCGAGACCTCGACTAGCCACATCAGTGGCCACTAAGACCCTAGCAGCCTCGGCTCGAAACCGTCCCAGTGCATTTATGCGCTCAGATTGTGGCATCTGGGAGTGCAGAGAAGCGGTACGGACTTCCATGGCTTGAAGCATCCGTCGTAGCACCTCTGCAGTATTCGTTCGGTTCACGAATACTATAGCTGATTTGTTGATATTGTCTTCATGGCTGAGCACAGCATAAAGATATGCTTCCTTCACATAGGATGGTACAAGAATAAATGACTGGTGCAGTGTGGATGGTATAGCAACATCATCGTCCAACATCACTTCGTGGATGAATGGAGGTTTCTTGCCGGGCTTTGCTGGAGCATCCTTCAGAGATCGCACCGCATCAGTCACCGTAGCTGTGAACAACAGCGTCTGTCGTTTTTCTGGAGGTGGTAGTACATTTATGCAGCATTCGAGGTCGTCTCCAAAACTGGAACTGAGCAGTCTGTCTGCTTCGTCCAAAACCAGATACTTGACTCGTCGCAGTCCTGATATTGTTTCCTCGCCACTGCTCATGATATGATCCGCCAAGCGTCCGGGAGTCGCAATGACAAAGTGGGGTTTTCGTTGCAGTTCCAGGGACTGTGCAATCATGTCAACTCCACCGACCACCACTGCAGTCTTGATATTCATGTTGGCGCCAAGAGCTGCAAACTGCTCAGCGATTTGAATTGCAAGCTCTCTTGTGGGGGTCAGAATAAGCCCACATATCCCAAATGGGTCTTGAGACCATTTTGTGAGCATCGGCGCTGCAAAAGCGATTGTTTTACCAGAACCAGTTTTGGCTCCTCCGATACAGTCTCTGCCGTCTAATATTGGAGGGATACAGGCCTGCTGGATGGCAGACGGGGATCGAATGGCCATCACGTCTAACGCCTCCACTAGCCATTTCGCAACACCCAGGCCTTCAAAAGACATTTAATGAGTAAATAAATAACAATAAATTAAAAAAGACAATTAGACAGAAGATTTCCAACTTTTATCACCACCACCAAAGGAAAAAAAATTACAGCCGTGCGCTCTGCTCTAAATCAGCCGCACATTCTGTTATGATTCTGCAACTGACGGTGTTTGTGACTGGAGAAGACTGAAAACTTGTGAAAGAGCATGAGTGGCCAGGTTTTGGAGGTGGAAAGGTCAGCAGTGGAGGAGCTGGAGAGGATAGAGCAAGCTATTGCTGACCGGATTATATATAACCCCAAGGTACTGCCGGATTCCCATTCGTTGTCGACCGGTTCGTCATTGAATGGTAAGCGAAACAAGGGTATTCGGAATACTATACTGAGTCAGCTTGAAATAGCGCGGTTCCTGGACAGATATCAAGAGCTTAGCAGTAATGTGTCAAAAATATGGGCTGCTAGGAGGTCCAAGGAGGATGATGTTGATGACTCTGTCCGACAGCTGGCAAATCAGCACAACCGCGAACTGAGTATTCTTCAGAACAGTGGTGGAGGCAAGGCGCTGTCAGCACTGTTTGGCCAGTTCTATAAGGAAATAGACATCATTAATGAACATCACAAAAGGTATCCAGCAGAAAGGGTCGAGGATCTCGAGAGGAGCTATAAAATGGCAAGGCATTTGCAGGCCGATTTACCAGCAGATGAAACTGTATCCGATAGCAGGCAGAATGATATTTTGAGCTCGGTTGGATATGACCTCAATGTGGATTCACTCTTTTCTGGCGAAGAATACTACGGAAGATACGTAGATCTGGTTGCTTTTCACGAGCGATTTTTGAATTTGCGGTTTGCCCCTACTGAGCTGTCATATTTCAGATATCTTGAAAAGTTTTACGAGTTTGGCGACCGGTCCATGTACCCAGTAGCCCGCCTACGTGATGGCCAGTATTTCCAGTACCTCGTGGATCTCCACAGCTACTTGGAGTCGTTTCTGAAAAAGATAAATATATTAGGGATGCCAGAACTATCGTTAGCGAAGATCGAGAGCGATTTTGATAAATCTTGGGAGTCTGGAAATCTCCCTGGATGGTTTGATGGACCATCATCATCGTCTTCTTCGTCTTCACAGTCTACTAATGGGAATAGTTTGTATTGTGGCCCATGTGGAAAGAGTTTCGCCAACCAAAGTGTATATGACAATCATCTATCGGGCCGCAGGCACAAAAAGAATGCTGAAATTGCGGGCGTTAGTGGTGGTGGCGAAGCGGAGTCAAGTAGTCAAAATGGTACTAAGCAGGATCTCAAGCTAAGGGCTATTGCGTCTCATGAGTACCATATTTCCAGTGTGTGCGAGCTTATCATGAAGCAGATTTCAGCGACGCGTGACAATATCGAGCGAAGACAGGCTCTGACGGAAAAGGAGCGTCTTGATGAAGCGGAGGCATTGGAAAGAGAGGCTGTCGGCGTCGAGTCGTCGGACGAAGAGCAGGCCCACAGTGACGACGACGAAGACAGAGATGACGTTATGTACAACCCTCTGAACCTTCCGATGGGTCCTGATGGGAAGCGCATCTCTGTATGGCTGTGGAAGCTGCAGGGCCTTGGCCATGAATTTCCTTGTGAAATCTGTGGCAACCGCGTATACATGGGCCGCAAGATGTTTGACCAGCATTTCACTGAAGCGCGGCATTCTCACGGGCTGCGGTGTCTGGGAATCACTCCTAGCGTGCTCTATAAGGGCATCACAGGCATCCAAGATGCACTCAGCCTGCAGGCCAAACTGCGCAAAGACAGCAGGGTCACCGAAAGTCGGCTGGAGAACAGCATTGAGATGGAAGACGACGAGGGCAACGTCATGTCGGAGAGGGTGTACTACGACTTGAAAAAGCAGGGACTTATTTAAGCGGATAGCATTGTCTGGCTCCAAGGACTTATGAAGTTCGTACCCGAGAAGGACTGAAATACGTTTTAGCCCTCTAGAGCCAACTTGCAGTTTTTGCGATTCCGTCGCGCTGTGGCAGCTGCCACTCAGTTGACGCAAGGATACTGGCATCGTGGCTCTACCAGGGAGTTCAGCCGGTTTCGTTTACATATATCATATCCACATCAGCTGCGCGACAGCGGGGCCTTGCTGATCGTACTGTTGTCTTAATTTTGTCACATACAGCAAGTTGGGATATTACTGAAAACAGGCTGATTAAAAAAAATTGCATTATATAGTTGCAACAACCGAATTTGATTCGAAACTCATAAATAAGAGCATAATTACTTCTGATGAAACTTCTGTAAGCACTTTTGAACCGGTCGACTAGTGTGCAGTGGTGATATTTGACATGTGTGGTATGGCCATGCTGAGTTACGTCAATCATTGGCGACCTTAGTGCGAGAATGTCTGCCAATGTTCCCGGCTCAATTGCGCAACAGTTTGCTCTACAAGTCGATGACTTGGTGCATGACAATGCAGCTACAGTCGTGATGCAATGTGAGTCTAATCCTAAATGGATGCAACTGCATTTCTCCGTAACCTTCGATAGTGGGGTCCCCATAATATCTGGCTACGAGTGTCTCCACTCCTGCTGTATCCCACCCGACAGAGTCGCAAGACTGCCAAGATAGCATGACAGCACATCATACCTTTATAATACCTTCATAATACCCTTCATAGCGTTGAATCTCATCTACGTTTCGCCAGCGCATATTATATTTCTAGATCTAAGGCATACACACTTAACTGTACAAGTCGTCGTCGTCGCCGTCGGCGCCCACGGCAGCTCCACTGGAGCTGGTCCCGTCTGCACCGGTGCCCGTGAACCGGAAGTTGGCGGTGCCGCGAGACGACTGGATCTGCTGGGCATACGCCTCATATCGGCGGAGCTCAGAGTCGCTGACGGACCGGCTGGCAGTCCGCATAGCCTCCTCGAAGTGGGCCCGCGTGATGAACGGCACCGGATCCTCCATGGCCACGTCCTCCTCGGCAGCGCCATTGGCGTCGGCGTGCTCGGCGTGGGCGCTGATTGCAGCCTCGATGCTGTCCTTAATGGCGAACTTGGCGGCCCGCTGCACAATGTACGACAGGTCGGCTCCCGAGAAGCCGTTGGTGGACTTTGCGATTTCGCGCAGGTCCAGGCCAGGCTCAAGCGGCGTCTTGCGGAGCTGGGCGTTGAGAATGGAGAAGCGACCCTCCTCGTCGGGCAGTGGCACATAGATGAGCTGGTCGAGTCGGCCAGGACGCAACAGCGCCGGATCGATCTGATCGGGCCTGTTAGTGGCGCCAATTACAAACACATTCTTCTTGGCGTTCATGCCATCCATCTCGGTGAGAAGCTGGTTAACGACACGGTCCGCGCCGCCAGAGTCACCGACAGAGCCGCCTCGCGACTTTGCAATCGAGTCGAGCTCGTCCAGGAAGACCACACACGGCGCAGCGGCGCGGGCCTTGTCGAAGATGTCGCGGATGTTGGACTCCGACTCACCAAACCACATCGACAGCAGCTCGGGACCTTTGACACTGATGAAGTTGGCAGACACTTCAGTAGCGACTGCCTTGGCCAGCAGCGTCTTACCAGTACCAGGAGGTCCGTAAAACAGAACTCCTTTAGATGGCGACAGCCCAAACTTGGTGTACATGTCGGGATGCAGCACTGGGTACTCGACCGTCTCCTTGAGCTCTTGCTTGATCTTGTCGAGACCTCCAACGTCGTCCCAAGTGACATTGACACTCTGCACGACCGTCTCGCGCAGCGCCGACGGATTCGAGATGCCGAGAGAGAACCGGAAGTTCTCCATCGTGACGCCCAGGCTGTCCAGCACCTCGGCGTCGATGGTCTCCTCCTCGAGGTCGATGAGGTCCATCTTCTCCCGAATCTGCTGCATAGCCGCCTCCGAGCACAACGACGCCAGATCCGACCCTACGTAGCCGTGGGTCTCGGCAGCAATGGCCTCGAGGTCGACGTCATCCGCGAGCTTCATGTTCTTGGTGTGGATGCGTAGGATCTCGAGACGACCCGTAGGGTCGGGAATGCCAATATCAACCTCGCGATCGAACCGTCCAAACCGACGCAGTGCCGGATCAATGGAGTTGGGCCTGTTGGTGGCGGCAATCACCACCACGTTGGCACGGGCCTTCATGCCGTCCATCAGCGTAAGCAGCTGCGACACTACTCGTCGCTCGACTTCACCATTTGTCTTATCACGCTTGGGCGCGATCGAATCGATCTCGTCGATGAAAATGATAGCGGGGGCGTTTTTCTCGGCTTCCTCAAATGCCTTGCGCAAATTGCTCTCCGACTCGCCCGCCATCTTGGACATGATCTCCGGGCCATTGATGAGGAAGAAGAACGCGCCAGTCTCGTTGGCGACTGCTCGTGCCATCAGCGTCTTGCCGGTTCCCGGAGGTCCGTACATGAGTATGCCGCGAGGGGGCTTGATGCCAATGCTCTTGAACAACTGGGGGTGGCGCAGCGGCAGCTCCACGAGCTCTCTGATCTGGGCCATCTGCTTGCGGCACCCACCAATGTCGTCGTAGCCGACCTCGTTGAGGTTGTTCTCCTCGTCCTCGCGGTTGATAGGCTCGCCCTCGCAGTGGATCACCGTGTCCTGCGCCACAATGGCGTACTCGGCAGGCTCCACGTCCACCACCTTGAACTCGACCTGGCGCATTCCACCGCGCACTGTAAACAGGTCGCCCTTGCGGACCGGGCGGTACGCCTCGACGAAATAGGGCTTGAGGAACACGTCGAATAGCGAGCCGGTGAGGCCCTCGACGGTGTCGGCGATGGGCAGGCACGAGATGCGCTGCGCGTACTTGATGTCCGGGCACGGGTGCACCGTCACCACGTCGCCCAGGCGCACACGCAGATTGTTGCGCACCACCCGATTCACGCGCGCAATGCCGTCCTCCAGGTCGTCGTCCGAGAGCACAATGAGCACCGTATCCTTGCGCTTCTTGCCCTTGACCACCACCGTGTCACCGCGGAACAGCTGCAGCAGCTCCATGGTGTTGGGCGACATTGAGATCACAGAGTTGTCGTCGTTGACGGCGTCGTCCACCACCAGCGCGTTGTCCTTCTTCTTACGACGGAGAATCGCCGTGGCAGTGGCGTCCTCCTTGGACTCCTCCTTGCCTGACGGGTCGGCCAGCTTCTTGTCTGGCGCCATACTGATGTTTTCTGTCGTTGTTGCAACTACCAATTCACAATCGCTGGCTGTTTTGGGCCCGGGATCTTGCTCGAGGTAGGTAGTTGGTAAGCTGCTAACATGGAGGCCCTAGCCAATTTATGGGGTGCTGGCACCGGTTACCCTGCCCACAATCGGTGGGTCGCAACAGAAGCGCCTGGAAGCTGCGCACGAACTGCAGGTGTGGTGGTGCAGTTGGCATTATTAAGCGTTGTAGTGCAAACGACAGTTCCGCGGATGGGAGTCTACGGTGGCAAAAACTCGCTCTACAGCCAACGTTGCATTAGAAACATACAGTTTTATACATTTTTATAGCAATATTGTAACAAGCTCGTAGACTGCAATTTACCACCGTTAGCTGCTGATTAGATTGCATATCGCCCTGAGGTTGCGGTAGATATCAAGATAGCAGTGTGCTGCGTGTCGAGTAGACTGCCTGGAGGCCGTTAGTTACATTGATAGCACCATGTAAATAGGCCTAGTTAAGCATGTAGTGATGTATAGCTGATGACAAGCTAGATCCTTTGCAATTGACCTAATTGTGGCATTCTAGACATAGCAAATCATCTCTCTTAACTTTCGCGGTTGTAGTGTGCCCGTCCAGCCAGTGTCCTCGCCGCAACTGCGGAGCAGCTGGCAACAGCGCGACGGCGTCGCACGATAATAGTTCGCTGTTTCTAGGATTTCCTAGTACATGTCTCCCCGACTCTGTCGCGCTCTACCGGCTGTCTCACAGTTGAGGCAAGAATACCACTGTGAGTTGTACAGCACTCAATGGTCCAATCTAGACAGCCTGCTAGCGAGGCCAACAATCATTCACTGTATGTGCCATAATTGTGCATAGCCCATGTATTACGCCGTAACTGTGCACCGTTTATTTTGCCAGTTATATGCAATACTGGTCTATTGTATTGCAGGGGTTGCTCAACGTGCAGTTTGGAGTTTTAGTTTGCAGATAATCCATCCAGTAATACTAGTCAATGCGGAGCTAGTTCGAGCGGGGTACGACTATACGAGCAAACAATATTCCCGCAAGCGCAGCCCAAATTCGTACAGTTTCGAATCTCGTAAGTGTTCAAATAGCCTGGTAGTGCTGCTACACCCAAGCGCAAACATTATTCTAGTATTCTCGCCCCAACTGCGTAGCAGTTGCCACAGCGCGACGGAGTCGCAAGAGCTATGCTGAAGTCACTCGGCAACTGTTTCGCGACTCTATCGCGCGAAGGCATTGCTGTGAGAGTGTACGGCACTCATTGTCGAATCTGAAGTACCGACCGGTCGATCCAAACCAGCAATAGTTTAGAGTAGGCACTGCACAACTCATGTAGTACACCGGTAATTCTACATGTATCTGTTTGGCAGAATGACATGCAGGACCAGTATATGCAGAAGCGATCGTTTACTGTGCATATGGGAGTTTAGCTTGCAGATAGCTTGAACGCCAAACAACGCCCACAAAAACGCGAAGATAATTCAAGCATGGCCCGACAAAACACCGACAACAAGCAGACTCTAGTAATCTCGGCAAGCTCAGCTCGGGATTCATTACGCCGTCAAGTGGTTGGTTGCCTGTGGTGTAGCAGCATTTGCATACAATCATGCACCTGGCTGCCAGCTGCGTCCAACGGCTGCCGTGATGAGCGCCATGTGTGCGTGTGCCGTTGGGTCAGCCGTGCCATCACTTGAACCTGCCTTTTCTTAGCTCTTGCAGGTGTTGCTTTAGTGCTGTCCTTGTACTTCATCTGCACTGACTGGGAAATTTTTTGTGCCTACAGTTCGCCATGAGCAAAACCAGGCTTATACTTCTTACCTATAACTGCGGCAAAAAGCAGCTGCGGTCCGACTATGTTGCCGACAAGCTGGTGGCTCCTGCTCTGGCAGCCGCTACCCAGCCACCAGCGCTGCTAGTCGTCAGCATCCAGGAGCTGCTGCCCATCATCAATGGCTGTTTTGCCGACTACGACGCCTATACAACGCCATTGTTGGAGGGAATTGAGAGGGCTCTGGCGAAAAAATACGCAAAGAGTGGCTCTTACTTACGGCTCACTGCCGAGTGGATTGGCGGCATTGGCCTCGTCATATACAGGTTCAAGGCGAAAGAAATAGTTCAGTCTAATGCTGAGTTTCTCGCAGAACACAACGTATCAACAGCAGCAGTGGGGTGCGGTTATCTGGGGTCCAGTTTGAAGGGTGCAGTGGGCAGTCGGCTCAGATTGGCGGATCAGACCTATACGTTCGTAGGCTCGCATTTGACTGCCAACGAAGGGATGGTCAAGAGCAGGAACCGCGACTTTGTGGACATTGTGACGGGACTCGACTTTGGCGATGGCTACGGCGCGTACGCGCCAGATTCGCACCTGTTCTTTCTGGGCGACCTCAATTACCGCAGCACAGAGGACCCTTTCGACAAGCCAACTGAGGGCAACTTTTACAGTGCAACCGAGGCAAACGAGGCAGAAGAGGACCCGCTGGTGCAGAGCGGGACCAGGCGACTCAATCTGTCCCGAGTACCCTCCATTGACGAGCTTTCTCTGGCCCTGGCGCGCAACCAGGCCTTTTTCGGCTTACTCGAGCCTCCTGTGAGTTTCCCGCCAACCTACAAGTTCTACGAGAAGACCCAACAGGTGTACAACCAGCAACGCATCCCATCCTGGTGTGACCGTATTCTGTATCTCAAGTACGACAGGGCGGGCCCGGTAGAGACCGTCTACAATTACTTCTACCTGCCAGAGTGCACCGAGTCAGACCACCGCCCGGTGTTTATGGACATTGCAGTACCGCCTGTAGCTCCGCCCAGCATTTTCGACAATCTTCCGCGCGGTGTCAAGTCCAACCAGGTCCGACTCTCGACCAGCAGTTACAGCTCCTATCAACGTCATTACGCGGACCAGGCCATTGGCTATACTCTTGTCTACGGAACCACACCAGACGGCCTCAAGGTTTCACTGCCTCTGCTTGCTGTATTCCTAGTGCTTTTGTATGTGTATTTCTTCTTGTAGCAGGTTGCATAGTAATATCGAATCTACATGATGCATGCAGTCGCCCAACCTCTCTAGGCTTCGATAGCCTACTATATCTATCCCAATAATTGCCAGTATTCTTAGCGTCCTCTTTTGTAAATTGCTTTTGACTGATCAAGTTAGACAACTAACTATATAGCAAAATAAATAGTTAACTCTGCTCTTGCCATCTGTCAGTGTTGTCCAGAGATGAGATAACTGCAGTTGATGCTATATATGCACGATATATATGTTGCCTATACTAGGTTAATATTACATACAGTCGACTTCAGCAGTGCATATTCAAAAACACATTATTGTTATACATTGTTACGTGCGACTGTCAATCTTATCGTCACTTTTATTCCAGCCAGCTTTTCAGAACGGATGTGGTGGAGGCACATTTTGTTGCTGCCAATATGAGTTCGCTCCAAACATGGTTTAACGAGTCAAAGCATTCGCTGTCTATCGCAGGTCCTATCTGTTCCGAGGCGAATACGATTGTCCTGCAATCACGCAGCCAGATCGAGCAGGCCACGGTGATGTGGACTAGGATTCTGTTCATGTCGAGAGCATTCGGAGACCAGCTGGACTTTCTCAGGCGGATTAAGCAGTCGTTCAAGAAGACTGAGGCTACCTGTACGTCCCAGTTCCAGCAGGCTCAGCGTGATCTGGACCATCTCGAAGAGAAGCTCGACAGGATCCTGGCTGTTCTCGATGACAGCACCATCGATAGAGCGCTCGACGGTGGACCCAAACGAACATTGCGCAGTTTCGTGCATGAGTCGGGAATCGACAAGCTCAGGGGTACAGTGTCGCACGCTGTTCAACATGGACAAGGCGTCGTCAAGCACATCAACCAGGTGCTGACTTCTTTGTCATCCGATGAGGACCGGTTGCGTGCCAACTTGTTGTCAATACAAACCGTGAAGCGACGCAGCTTGGAGGCTGCCAACAGTGGAGCAGTGTCTGTCGCTAACGATGCCCATGCCATGGCGACGTTATTGGAGTCGCTGACGAGACATTATGACCTGTGCCACCAAGCCATCGATATGGAGAAGGACAAGGACAACTACAAAGAAGACCTGAATCAGGTCATGAGCGTGTTGGAGAACGATAGCAAAGAAGTAGAGGGTGCAGTCGAGGAGCTATACGAGCTGCACAAGTCTATCGAGGCTTCAAATAAGACTGTGGTTGATTTCTTTCATCAAATGATCGATATACACGAGACGGTCCACAAGTACTGTATTGAGATTGCAGAGTTTGGCAACTCAAAGCTAGCAAACTATGGCAAGGAGATGCGCCACATCAGCACAGTTCACGACTCGTCGATGAAAGACATCGACAATCTCAAGAAAGAGCTGCAATCCCTGATCGACTATTACGGCTATTTCCATAGAGCATACCGGTCGCTGGTGCTGGAGATAGTCCGCCGCAGAAAATCGGAAATGAGGATGCGCTCGATGATTGAAGAGATGATGAAGGCCATCAAGACTGCCCATGCAGACGAGGTGAAACAGCGCAAAGCATTCATAAGCCAGTATGGCGACTACCTGCCTAATAACCTGTGGGCTGGACTCACAGACTACCCTATAGAACCGCAGGTGATTTACGAGCCTTCTGACATTCCAGTCGTTGATGAAGCGACCATCGCAGACGCCACCAAGGCGGTTCATCTATAACAGGACATGCCTGTACTATTAGTAATATATCAGTATATCATCATGTTTGTGACTACATTGTGCTATTACAAGGTGCCACATATGTTGTTGATTTCGACACTCTGATGCTTTTCCTACCATTGCACGAGTGGATATAAACACGACACGCTAATGGTGGACTTGCCAGATTTATTCTAGCTTGGCTAACGGTACAAAGCATGATGGATTGCTGCTCTCGTGACTGAAAGTCTTGCGACTCCGTCGCACTGCGGCAACTGCTGTGCAGTTGATGCGAGGACACTGATTTGTCTATTGTCCAGTAGATACTTTATCAACTCCGTGGCACTTACTTCAGTGCGACGGACTCGCAAGACATAAGTTCAAGCTTCTTCGCTGAGTCTCAGATTGTTTGGCAATGCCTAACTATGCTGAATGTTGATCAGAACGAGTTATGCCATTTCATTGAGATCTTTTACTTAATGAGGCATAATATTGTGTGCTATTTACATATTTACACGTCACTTCACTGAAAACGGTCTTGCAGCTCTGAGAATTTGCTACGCAGCTCGTCCACAGTCATCGATTCTGTGACATTAGATGCTCTGGATCGTACCGATACTGTGTTGCTTTCCATTTCTCTGTTACCGACCAGCACGACGTACGAGAATCCTTCGCTGATACCTCTGCGGACTCGTACATTTACAGACTCATCTTGTAGAGCCAATTCCACGTTGAAGAAGGTAGTTCCGAGCTGTCCAGCCTGACGATCGGGAAGGGCTCGGCCAGACAAGCACCGTGCTACGTTCTGGGCGTATTCGCCGTGTTTTGCAGTCGATACAGGAACAACCAATGCCTGGCGCGGATTGAGCCAAAATGGCCATTTGCCTTGGTAGTGGTCTATCAGAATAGCCATGAACCGCTCGACCGATCCAAAGATGGCTCGATGGATCATCACAGGAGTCTCGGTATTTTGTGATGGACCAGCGTACTTGAGCTCAAAGTTTCGGGGTAGCTGGAAGTCTAGTTGTATCGTGGCTGTCTGATGCTCTTTTCCGGTATTGTCAGTGACCAAAATGTCTATCTTGGGCCCATAGAACGCGCCATCGCCTTCATTAATGGTCCATGGCTTGCCGTTTCTATTCAATGCATCTTTTAGATCTGATTCAGCTTTATCCCACACTGACTCAGTGCCTATGAAGGTTTCTGGACGGGTGGATAGCGTCAGCTTGTAGTCATCAAGCCCAAACACCTTGTAGACCGTATCGACGAGTCGCAGACACGATTCCATTTCTGATTGCACCTGTCCTGGCATGCAAAAGATGTGGCCATCATCTTGATGGAATTTGCGAACTCGCGTGAGCCCAGTTAGTGCTCCAGATGCCTCGTTTCTGTGTAATGGTGAGAAATCTGCCAGACGTATAGGCAGCTCTCGGAACGACCTTTCGTGTCGCGCAAATATCAGACAATGACCGGGACAGTTCATCGGTTTAAGACTATAGTCGCCTATGCCATCGCTTTCAGGCAAAGCAGACTCGTCTGAGTGGTCAGAACTAAATACTTCAAACATATCTGTCTTATAGTGCTGCCAATGGCCGCTGCGTTTCCAGAGCTCCTTTTTGTAAATTACGGGAGTAATCACTTCCTCAAACCCGAATATTCTCTGCTGAACCTTCATAAAATCAATCAGCCTGTTGAACAGCTTGGCGCCATGAGGAAGAAAGAAAATCGACCCAGGTGTACTGGGATCAATCATGTATAATCTTTGCTGTGATGCGATGCTTCTCACTTCTTCCTGCAGAGAACTCGATTTGGGAACATATGATGAGCACAATCGTTTTCCTCCTACGCCAGCCAAACATCTGGAGTACACCAGCGTGCCAGCTTGCCGCCAGCTGGCTAGTGCCATTTATTTTTTATGAAGCTTGGCAATTTCCGTTGACTGAAATAAATGATGAGCTGAATGAATGTGAAGAAGCTCCCTCCTATCATCAGCACGGTGCGGCTATGAATTTCATGTCGAAAGCGTCTAAAGGTGGGTGACTCTTAAGGAAGCCACAGATTTATCTGTCTTTTAAACTTTTACTCATTCAAACCTGACAAGTTGAGCCTTAGATTGAGAATGGCTTCGTTCAATCTAAATACGCTAGCCAGGCCAAATATATTGAGCCTAGAGCCTTATAGATGTGCAAGAGAGTATGTTTATTCTCATAGGAAATTCTAACGACAGTGATTACAAGATTGGAGTCTTGTTGGATGCCAATGAGAACACTCATGGTCCGTCGTTGGCCAATATGGATGAAGGAGAAATCTCCCAGGAGCTTAATCGGTATCCAGATCCGCATCAAATAGAGTTGAAACAGCTGATTTGTCAGTTTAGAAACGCGGAAGTGAAAGAACCCAGTGTTCCACCACTTAGACCTGATAACCTGTTTATCGGTGTGGGATCTGATGAGGCCATTGATGCTATCATTCGCGTTCTCTGTGTCCCTGGAAAGGACAAGCTGTTAACGTGTCCACCTACCTATGGAATGTACGATGTCTCTGCTCACATCAACGATGTTGAGGTCAAGAAGGTTAACCAGAACTTCATTAAGGGCAACTTCTCTATAAATCCCACTGAGGTCAACGAGGTATTGGCAAAAGATCCATCCATAAAATTGTGCTATATCTGTTCTCCCGGAAACCCCACAGGCTCGTTGGTCAGCAAACAAGACATCATAAAAGTTCTGGAGCACCCGACGTGGAATGGTATTGTGGTTGTAGACGAGGCATACATTGATTTTGCTCCAATTGGCGCCTCTATGGCTCCATATGTGAACAAATATCCTAACTTGGTGGTGATGCAGACTCTCAGCAAGTCTTTCGGACTGGCTGGTGTTCGATGCGGTCTTTCATTTTCGTCTCCTCAATTTGCCCGGCTGCTTAACAGCATGAAAGCCCCTTATAATATTTCTACTCCAACTTCAGTGCTTGCCTCCAGAGCATTGAGTCCAGAGGGAATTGCTGCTATGAAGAGATCGGTTGAGAGTATCATCACCCAGCGAGACAGACTAGTGAAAGAACTTCCTTTGATTCCTGGAATTGGCGAATTCGTCGGCGGACAGGATGCTAATTTCCTGTTAGTAGAAATATTGGCGAAACCAGGAGGAGAGCCGTCAAATGAAATTGCAAAGCAGCTTTATGAACGGCTTGCAGAAAGTCGCAATGTAGTGGTGAGGTTCCGAGGAAACGAACCAGGCTGTACTGGCTGTCTGCGAATTTCGGTTGGTACCGAAGAGGAGACTACCATTCTTCTTCGTGAGCTCAAGTCAGTATTGCAGGATATATATAGTGCGCATTAGTTGCATGAATGAGAATAAAATAATAGAGAAAACTTGTAATAAAAAGGCTGGCACCAAAATGAATGAATTGCTACTGTCCGAGTTTACAATGTGATCGACACAATTAGCTCCCATTTCGGGTATATTCAGCCGTGTCAATGAAATGCTCCGGTTTTCGTGAACTCCGGAATTTTCGAAATAGTGCAACACATTGCAAAATCGGCAATTCTAATGACAGGTGAGAGTACCACTAGTACATATTCTTCACATCTTAATAAATAATAGCACGTTGACCTGACCTTTATTCAACGTAAAGCAATACCAAACAGTTAAAATAATTAGCTACTAGAGCGCGAAAATGAATCAAATAAATATCAAATAACTAGTAACACCATCGAGCGGTAAAAGTACTCAAAGAAATGCTTATAAATTAGGCAATATACAAAGAATTATCGGGGCAGTACAGACACCTCCCAGATTTTGAGACCAGGCTTTAACGTACGAATATCGCGAAAGTCGACAGCCTCTAATGAAAGATGGGGAAAAGTAGACCACACTTCTGTGAAGTTGTAATACGTGCCAAATATGTCGTTGAAGGACTGTCCACCTGCCACCATAGATGCTGGAGCGACAAAGAAGCTCTTTTTGGTTGACGACACTGCCGAGTGCAGCACATCTGCTACAATAGCAGGTTGTGCTCCCATGAGGTCTATTACAGATAAAACACTGCTGTTGTAGGCATTGCTGGAAAGATGGCTCAAAATCGGCACGTAGCGCTCAACATCAGATTCGCCAGTCGCCAGCGGGTCCACCATAACCACCGACCCCAAGTCCTGGCCCAGAAGCCACACAGGCGGCGAATAGGTCTTCCACCAGATGACAGCGTCCGCACTAGGAGCTATTGAGCGGCCAATATAGGCCTGAGCAGGAACAACACCTCCTTGGTGAAAAATGCCCATGAGGGTGCCCATTGCGAGGTTGAACACGAACCACAGGCCCAGCAGGACCTTAGTGGTGCGCAGGCTGAACCGCTCGGCATCAAACGCGCAGCACAGCAGCGGCACTGCTGGGATGAGAAAGCGCGCCTCCTGATGGGGGATTACCGACAGCACTGCGATTCCTGAAACTGCTGTCTGGAATGGCAAGCTCGTCATGTAGCGGCGTGAGAGCAGGAACAGCAAACCAGGACCCAGAACCGTCGGTAGGTTCACGAACACATGGTGGAAGTTGGTGTGCAGACCGTGGACTGACAGGTTCTCGACTCGCGTGTTGTATACGAGGCTGTTTAAGGGGGCAATAACGTAGTCAGTGAGGGACTGCGGTTCTACGCCGTACAGCATGGTGTCGAAGTAGACTGCCAGGCAGCTTGCAACCACGCCGGTCGTGACAAGCGTCACAATGGTCATCGGAAACTCGTAGAAGAGGCGCCAGAGCCGGAGGAGAGGAAATACCATGAACGCTGGGAACGTCACGCGGTTCAAGGTGCCAATGACCATAAAAGTCGCCAGCATCGCCACGTCCGAGTGCCGCGACACGGTGAAGTTGGTGGCACGATCAGTGGTGAACTCGTGGATAATGACAAGACACCACAGCACCAGCACCGTTTCCACAGAGTTGGAGAACGTGTGGCTTTGGTAGGTCCACGTCACGTACGAGGTTGCCACGAAGAAGAGGCCCTTGATTCGGTCGTTTTTATTGTCAGACAGCCGGTCGATGGCCATGTCGGACAGCACCCACGTCGCCAATGCAAACGCCAGGCGTAGCGTGTAGAACACCGACAGCGGATCGACCGATGCTCGGTTGGAGCTGCCCAGCAGCGCCTGGAACACCGCCATAGGCAGCCCGTACGTCAACCACACGCTCACGTAGCTGCGAGCCGGGTCGTGGGACGAGAACTCCCACGATGACTTGGTGGCCCAGCCAAACACCTTGTCAGCAATGGCCTCTGGTCCCTGGAAATGCTCGTCTGGGTGGATGTAGGACGGCGACAGCGAGAAGTAGGCCCTCAGGACGATGGTGATGAAGAACACCATGCGCCAGCTGCGCGCCCGCCCAAACAGCTGGTCCTCAAACAGGCGCCGACGCTTGGAGTCCATTGCGTTGCTTCTTCCACGCGACACAAGCTCGCGTCGCAAGCACGATGCAACGACGAGATACGAGAGGATATGTGGACTGCGTGGTTGGGGGAACTGCTGGCTCGCCCTGGAAGCTGCCGTATCGATATTCCGGCGTGCAATGGAAGCGGTAATTCGGGCGCAATCTCACCGAATTTCGCCAGCTATTCACCGCTGTACAGTTTTTTTTTTTGCTGAGTGGTAGCACTTGGATTTGCTGTGATGGTTTCCTTGACGGTGGTTAACTGCTCTCTGCAAGTGCACTGCGCGACTTTTGGCGGCATTACAGCTGCTATGCATTGCGCTGATCACCACAAAGCGCGACACTCGAAAGTTCGGCCACTACCAGCTATCGGGCTCATTGACGTTGCGACCCTCCGCCGCAGCCACTACCACTGTATCTTAAATGGCCGAGCTGAAGTCTCCCGTATAGCAGTTGGGTATATACTGATATCTATATTGAAGACTAAAGAGGCTACTGTAGTAATCGACGTGGATGCGCTGTGCGCCATTGTACATTTCGCCGATGGTCTAATGTACGTTTAGGTGCAGCCTGACGTAAAGTTGGCATGCTCCGCTGGCAGCAGGACTGCCAAGCGCCACGGCAGATCGGCGCCACACCAGATCCATCACTCGGAGTTCCCATATTACGTACTGAACGCATGCATGCACCAGTTTGGGGACCCCAAGCCGTGCGTCGAGTGCCCGAGCTAGCTATCTGGTTATTAAGGCCTTAATAAGCCACAAGACCAACGGTTTCTAAGCTAAGGACTGACTGCAGTGCAGTTCTGCTGGACCTCAATTCCAGTGAGCTGCGATTCTGTCACGCTGCTACTATATCGTTTTTCCTCCTATATAGTTGCGCTACTATAGCTGTGCAGTAGTAGGAAGCCCGCCGGTCCGAATTTGCTCCGCACTGCTGGGGCAATTGAGTTCTGAGCACATATAAAGGCGGCCTCCCGCAGCACGATGTAACAGGTTTCGTCGAATAATTCGTTGAACTTATTGAACTCAAACTCTCCATTCTATCAACCATGTCTGACTACTATCCAGGAACCATCTACTCAGTCATCGGCATTTGCATCCTGCCGTACGCTTTTACTTCTGTAGCCAAGAGCATTGGACCTACGAAGTTCAGGAGAACGGATAATCACAACCCTCGAGAGTTCCTGGCGTCAATAGATGGGCCAGCCAAAAGGGCCCACAATGCCCAACTAAACAGTTTCGAGGGACTTCCACTGGCACTGGCCGCTATTATCATAGCAACACAGACAGGAGTCTCACCAGATGTGGTCTACAAGTCCTCGTTATCTTATTTGGTGATTCGGATAATGTATGGCATTGCGTATATATCTGACATTCCTCGCCTGCGATCTAGTTTGTGGGCTGTTGGTGTTGGGTCGTCAATATATTTACTTATCCAGGCAGCTCGAGCTATTGCTAAATAGAGAGCACTATATTCGGACGCAGCTCAATTGCCAGCAATGTTGAGCTGTGACCCGCTAAAAAAACTAGAAAATAAAAATATGCAAATTGTAATAACCGGTGGTTGAGAGCTCCTGGTATATTGTCCAACCAACGAAAGATGACCGTAATAGGCCCACCCAACAAAATTGTTGAGTTGTCCGAATTGGAACGCCTAAGACTGCCCAGATTAGATAATCCTAATATTATGAACAGCCTGTGGACCATCTGTGGACAAGCTCCGTGCTCTTCTAGAGTTCCGGTAGAATTCCAGGATAAGCTCTTATCAAGTGGCAACTTAGAGTCCACCGCCTGATCGGTCAACGGTCACCAGACGGTCGCCGTCGTGCTTCTTAAAAGCCGGTCTGTAGCAGTACCAGCGAGCAGCATAGAATCCCCCCACGGCAGTTCCAACCGCAACTGGAGCAGCTGTCAGTGTATATCTTAGAGCCAACATGTTTTAAGTCAAAATAGTGGGAACTCGATCTCTTATATATATCAGTGTGTATGGGCTTATTCCTCAAGCAGCTAGTGATCTGCACTGCACCCGGATCCGACTCGGCATACGACACCTTCCGACTTTTATCGCGCCTGCAGCCGTCCTGTGGTGAAAAAAAATAAAGAGAATGCCCTGCACGATGACAGTTGAGAGGAGAATGGAGATGGGAAATGAGGCTTTCTGGAGGCTTCGGCCACAGCTATGTTTGCCGTGATAACTGTCATGTTGGCAACTCGCAAAGAACATATCATGGGTAAGGGCAATCCACGGAAAAACTGTCGATGAGATTCCTGTGTTATGATGCAACAGCGCATACCGGAGATGTCAATCAGCGTCATCTATGTGTTCAGGGGCAAATCAACGCTCATGTAACCTCCTGCAGTTGTAACCCTACGTCATATGTGTCGAAAATTCAGCGATATGAAACTTGCAGATGATGCCGTCTATCCTAATGGCCTAGCTCTGCTCACTTTCGATGCTCTGTTTTTGTTTTGATTCGCTTAATTTGTTTGGAGCCCGTATTTGCGGTATTGCGATCTTTCAATCGTACACTACGCTGAATGAACGCTTTATTAGGTCTTATTAAAATGTGATAAGTAATATGTTGTTACTCACAAGTTAGAGAACAGGATCTTAACGAAAAATAGCAGTATTTTCACGAGCTAGTGCTTTTGATCTGCCGAATATTTAGAAACAATAATACCTAAACGTCTACCCCTAGTTGTTGACACCGTTTCATATCGGCTTTTGTGAGTCCTTTGATTGGCTCGCTACTACTATTGTTCTTTGCGCCTGCACAATTCACGACAGTTAAAACGGTGAAAGCAAAGCTCTTGCGACTTTGTCGCGCTGTAGCACCTGCTGCGCGCAGTTGAACCCAGGGCTTCAGTTATCTGGCTCGCTTTTTTCAATTTGTCCCGTTTTTCTTTCCTTTATCATACTAAGGTTATTGTCCCTCTACAGCGTTTGCTTTTTAACTAGGAGCTGAAACACGGCTTAAACATTTATTGTAGCTTATCTACTTCATCATTGCACATCCGTCATCATCACCTAATAAACCTACTCTACTGACGCGCCAATTTCATGTGTTATACCTCGTATTCAAACCATGGATAGCTGTATGCGCTAATCGAACTCAGTCGCGCTACAAATCTGTTCCTTTTTGCTGCGGATCGCGTATCATGGGAATAAACTCGACAGGCGGATTGCTGTTTGGGAGCAAAAAAGACCCAACCTCCTTGAACCCAAAACGCTTATAGATATCCACATTGGCTCTTCCAGACGACTCCAGATAACATTTCAATCCCTTTTGGTCCGCTTCATCAGTGACAGCCTCGATGAGCTTTCTGGCGTAACCCTTCCCCCGCGCTGACGGTAGCGTTCCGATATATGTCAGATACCAGCTGTTCTGGTCCGTCGCTTTATCGCCAAACGCCTCGAGTTTCTTCTTGGTGATCAGCGGGAAGTACTCACAGAAAAGCCGACGGCGTCCGTTGGAGCCGAGCTGATATACCAGTCTCCAGAGACCGCTACGCAGTAGAGTTGCCCAGCTGTTCTGCACAGACCCTGGCGCCAGCCATAGAGCCACTGCCTCGAAATCCCCCACAACCAGCGCCTTACCGTACAAAATATGGGCGTACACCATATACTCGTACATAGCCAGATTTACTTTGTGGCACTGCTCCTCTGTGAAGTTATCTCCGAGGGCAAAGTAGTCGGTAACAAATTCAAGTCCAAAGCATTCTGCCAGTACGGCAGCAGCCCGTTTGTACTCATGAGGTTGCACCAAACGTACTTCAGACATATTTTTTGAGTGATTTCGAGTAGAATTTGCTGCTGGTTGTGGTATGGATCTCTGGCTCGTACTCTACTGTGCGGTCGATGTGGAAGAGACAGTTGCCTATGTTTCTCCGGCCCTTCACCATAGATATCTAGTCGATTTGGCGTGAAACTCTACAAAAGATCTCCGGCAAAAGCGCAAATACCAAAGTCTGTGATCAAAGTGTCGCTGTGAGAATAACTTCTCCTCACAGCCGCCATCTATATATATGTAGGTGAAGTACTCCTGATAACCCTTTTGGGCGGTAATGCTCCACATTTACGGATTTGGAAAGAACATGCGGTGATTGATCCGATAGCGATGTTTATTAGCCGCCACGACGATATTGAACCATAAAATCGGTTTACGATCTATTTAGGATACGGTTGCCTCCATATAGCTGTAGCCCGCAGTGTGAAAATGGTAGCTTTCGGAAGGTTGTCTACGGGACAGATCCAAAACTCGAGGCAGAAATGATTGGCACGAAACCCTATTTTGAAAGATTATATTTATCTTCTTGGAGGTCCTCAAAAAAAGAGACCTGAGTAAGTGAAGAATAAAATTTTACCTGCGTTTCGGGATGCAGCATCGATATCTATCACGGTCATGCTGGTCGACAAAACCGTAGCCATAAATTTCCAGGCAGCGTCCAGCTTGTGCCAAGATTTCAGCGTTGCAGCCATCGAACGAGTCCTTATTCGCAGAGACATCTACCAGCAGCGGTAAAACCTGGCTAGCCATCTCTTCATAGTAAGAAAGATCAGTAGTTTCATCAAGGCTCATGAAAGGTGGATCAATATTGCCACGTATTAGCTCCCGAGCCAAGTAAAACATCAGCAATTGGTCTTCGACCCCTTGTTCGATGAGCTCAGAAGTATCGGCAGCTCCAAATACCTCTCTAAAGTTGTCCACAAACGCGCAATCGATCTTCTCAATGGTGTACGCGTCAAATGTCGATATGCCTGGCTGATCTAGAAGAGTGCTGATTTCATCAGAACACTGCTGGATAGCTAAACGACATATTTCAAGCTGTCCATCTCTATAATATTTGGTGAACTTCTGTGTCAAGGTACTGGGCTCATCATCAATCACTGGAATAGCCAGCATCTTGACTCTGATCGCATCAATGAGCTCTTCCCTACTGCTTACCTCTGTGACAACTGGTGTCTTGACATAGTCTCTTCGGGTAGAAATGAGCTTTTCAAATATTGATTTCAGACTGTCTGGAATGCCGGTTTGTCGACTGAGATGAAAAACGGGCGGATTTGGTATATCGATTCCTTCTTTAGTTAACAGCTCAATGACGTCCACGGGCAGCGCCAGTCTCAAAGACACAACGTCAAAAGGGTTATCTTGTATTGTGAATCCATATGCCAACAAAAGTTCTTCATTTCCCTTTGCACCATAGTTGTTATATACCTCGTCTCCAGCTCCAATACAGCTGCCGGTGAGCAAATTGAATCCATTACCGGAAGTGCAGTCCCAACTGATTTTTGTCAGAGGCTTGTGATTTAATGCATCTATTATGGGGACTAGCATCGACACTGAATCTGGAGCGTCAGGATATACGATTCGCGCTGGGAAGGACCTCGATAAGAATATAAGTGACACCCACTCGTAGGCTTCCATATTGAGCCGGCTCTCTACGTCATCCCATCCAGGCGATGCGCGAATTAGCTCCATACCTCGCGAGAACTCAGAGCGCCAAATGTCACGTTTGCTTTTAATTTCCTGACAAATGTTCGTGCCCGATACAGATGCCATGTCTTGCACATCGAAGTAGAATGGTGATATCATGGTTGATTTCCGTGGCAGCACCTGGATGTATGGGCCCCATTTGCTGGAGTCTTGAAGAGCCACTTCACGAAGAAAACTCATCTTTATGCATATCTGAAGGTCCACATCCGATATCGATCCAAACAATTTTTTGGCATGAGCAGGCCCAATTAGCAGAGACTCTGGACAGTAAATCAGCCTGTGACCTGTGGGAATCGGCTGGATAGCTTCCACTGTAGTCCCATGGTTACCTTAGTTAGCTGCCGAGCGAGAATAAACTCTCCATCTACCTGTCACAAGTCGAATATTCGAACTAATATCTGCTCCATGTGAAGTAGCCCAATTAGCAAGTGCAGCCAACTGGTCATCTTCCATGATGTTCCAAGGAATGGAACGCCTACTAAACAGAGTTAACCACGCAAAGTTTCATATTCATTTACATCAAATACATGCAAGCATACGGCATAGTGAGGCGTGCTTAGTCAAAACAGCTCACGCGGATGACTAAACTCATAAAAGCTAACATAAATCGATATAAACAGTACTCTATTTTGACGAAGATATAGCAGAGAAATATTGCCCGAAACCCGTCCCTCTATATGTCTTTCGTGCCGTAACCATTGCTCGTGCGCCATGCGGTTATGCCATCTGATAAACCATAGGGTATGGTTAAAGAAGGCATGCAGTTAGTTCTGCATTAGGAAATAGGTAAACCAAAACATAAGGCTCTTACAGGAGTGCGTGCTACTCTACTTGTTGTCACCAAGGAGAGAAAATACAGGTTGATGTCTGTTCACTCGATAGAGGGTAAATTGGCCAGAGTTTCTCTGAATGAGAATACCAACCCAAACAATGCCAAGCCATCTGTAAAGGTGGCCAACAACGTAACTGGGCTGCCAAGGCATCCTCTCATTAAGCTGGCCCTCCAAAACCAGAATCAGATTCCTCAATCATCGCAACATCCACGCCAAGTCACTGCCATAACTTCACAGCAGTGGCAGGCTCATGTAGGGGGCTCTTCGTCTCCCAGAAGGGTGAAAGAGCTGGGACACAGGGACGCAGTCGATGCTAATACTATCAGACGATCCAATCCGCTGATGGGCATTAGTTCAGGATCCATCACCTCAAAGTCGCCAAAACACTACACATTGGACTCGTTTGAAATAGGCCGCAAGCTTGGTAAAGGGAAATTTGGCAGAGTCTACTGCGTACGTGAGAAATCCAGCGGCTACATATGTGCTTTGAAAGCCATGGAGAAGAAGGAGCTCATAGAGTACAAGGTGGAAAAGCAGTTCCGGCGCGAAGTCGAGATTCAATCGAATCTCCGGCACCCCAATATTCTACGATTGTTTGGACATTTTCACGATGCTACAAGAGTATATTTGATAATAGAGTATGTGGCTCAGGGTGAGTTATTCAAGCTGCTGCGACGAGAGGTCCGGTTTTCTGAGCCCAGAGCGTCCAAATACATATACCAGATGGCAGACGCCCTGAGTTATCTGCACAAGAAACATATCATCCACCGAGATATTAAGCCTGAGAATATCCTGCTCGGGATAGACGGCAATATCAAGATAGCAGATTTTGGGTGGAGTGTCCACGCTCCATCTTCCAAAAGGGCTACTATGTGTGGCACTCTGGATTATCTGCCTCCTGAAATGGTGGAAGCCAAAGACCATGATTACAAGGTCGACATCTGGTCATTAGGAGTACTGGCATACGAGTTTTTGGTCGGTGCTCCGCCATTTGAAGAAAGCGGACATACTGCAACTTACAGGCGAATTGTTAAAGTGGACTACCGGGTACCATCACACATATCAGTCGAAGCAGCTGACTTGATTCACCGTTTATTGCAGTATGATCCGGACAAGCGCATTACGCTCGAAGAGGTGCTGCAGCACCCTTGGATCCACAAAAACAGATCCTACTGGAGCTCTGTCTAAGAGTCGTTGCTAAATCTAAAGCTAAAATCATCATCATCCCCATCATCACCATTCTCGTGACGGTTTCGCGCTCTGCCAGTCGCAACTACTCGTCCAGAGCCAAAACCCCCATGGGACGTTGTTGATTCGCCCATGGCCCAGTTATCCCCTTCGCCCTCGCTATCACCTACAAAGAGAGCCTCAACTGGAGCTCTTTTAGCAGGAGCACTTGAATCTGAAAACATCATGGCAACATCATGCTCATAACCAGTATCCATATCTGGAAGTTCAATCAAATCAATAAATATTCGTGCATTTCCCGTCTGCTGTTTGCGGAATTTCTTAAAGTTTGGCACACTGTTGCCCTCGTAGTTGCTTCTAACAGTACTCTGTGGCATGCGCCCAACAGGAAGGCTCTCTTCGACAATGACCAAGTTCTTTATAGAGTCGATATCAATAGGACCCTGATCTTGCTGACTGGCATCTACAAACTCTTCAAGTTGTTCATCTGTATTCCGTGATCCAGCCGAAGAACCCACACGTGCTCTTTTGAATGGAGCAGGATTTGTCTGTTCTATCCAGTCTGTTCCTATTGGTTCCATCCGAGGTCGTCGACCTAATCTTGACTGCTCTGGCATAGTATTCCTTGGAGACACTAGCGAGCTCTGCATGTCAGGCTCCCCTAACGACTCTCCACCATTTGCATGCAGCAGCACTTGTTCTATCTGAGAGTCAACAGTTCCATTTTGTTGTGCAAATCTGTTAGTTGAGTCTTGAGAAAGTGTCTGAGACGCGGTCTCGGAACTCGTTTGACTCAGAGGGATGTCCAGTATGTTGGGCACAATCTTTTCTATGCGAGACCTCTTGTCTGGTGGTGTTCTGGCAGGAGGACCTAACAGGTCGAGAATATTCAACTGCTGCTCTGGCACGCGCCTTCGTTTTGTTTTGATTTGCTGTGGTTCCTGAACAAAGCTCTGCTGCAACATCGATTTTGTAAATGCGCTTCTTTCAGCCTGTTGGGCCGAGTCAGCTCGAGAGTGAGTCTCATTGATGTCGTCTCTCTTTTTAAGCAGAATAGAAGCATCTGCCTTTTGAACTGCATCCAGAAGCTCGATTGGATCAGCCAGAAAAACACCAAGTAATCTCGCAGCTTCGTTCATTTTCACCAAGTTATCGATATCGCTGGCCTGAGGATCAAGAGCAGCGATTGGATACTTTACTAACACATAAGATGCTGTATTTTTGTTTCGGACAAACTCCTTTAAGCTCTGTGCTGAAGACGACTGTATGTCAAAATACGCACACTGGCCACCCCCACTGGTGAATGCAGGCAACAAGGCATCGTATTGTGCCTTGCTGCAAAACACGAAAAGATAGCCTTCGAACATTGACTTGCGTTTGGCGTTAGCAGCGAGTCGTTTGTCTGGCAGATACTTTTCGGCAGCCGGGAAATATTTATAGTAGTCCAATTGAACGATGTCTGCCACGTCGACAATGGCATGCAGAATATCCTCGGACACAATTGGAATGTTCTTGACCAATGCGTAGAGGATTTTTGATGAATTTTTGGCCAGCTTCATAAAATGGCTTGTCTTGACATGAAAGTCGTCAAGGATCTTGACATCCATTTGTTCAACCTTCTTAGCAATGTCGCTGGCAGCATCGAATGAAGCAGATGTAGTTATAACAATCGGCTTCCACTGAATAGTAATAGTGCTGTCGTCGGACTTGTGCTTTCCGAACCTGATAATTACGGGGTCATCAGTCGCAGGTAGCTTGACGTCCTTTCCTGACTCTATTCGAGCATCGCCGACAAACGTGCCAAACTTTGTGTCGAGATCTTTTATTACAACTGTTGATCTGGAAGAAACATGCTGCACAGAACCAGTAGGTGAATCAGATACTATAATCTCTGCGTGTTTTCGTGAAACAGACTTGCTCTGCAGGACTATGGCGCGCTCTGATTTCATCCTGCCTACACTGCGAGTAGTCCCTGGAC
This sequence comes from Sugiyamaella marilandica, assembly GCA_030563205.1. Taxonomy (NCBI): domain Eukaryota; kingdom Fungi; phylum Ascomycota; class Dipodascomycetes; order Dipodascales; family Trichomonascaceae; genus Sugiyamaella; species Sugiyamaella marilandica. The sequence goes on along the minus strand of JAKUBH010000002.1, from coordinate 653,504 downwards.
GCAGCCAGAGCGATTTGCCTAACGTTAGAAGCGCCTTATTTGAGGGATTGACTTTTTCATCGGATTGACATACCGTCCAACAAAGTGCCCGGCGACGACACCAGCCACATCACAGTTCGGCTGCTGGCTGCAGCGAGGACCTGATATATGATACGATATGCTCAGTGAGGCAAGTTGAAACTGCAGCGAAACTGCAGCATATAACTCACTATCTGCCGTGTCAATTAAAATATTACAACTAACAAACAGAAAACCGCTTATTTTTATTACCGAAAACAGAATTATCACTACTAGTAAATAAAGCCTTTGTATTCTATATGTAGTGCTGCTGTTCTCAGCTACATAACAGTTAAATGCATATATATATATATATATATTACTGTGTACAGATCCCGCAGCTTTATATATCCTCGACACATAAACATTATAGTATAAACAGAATAAAATTCAGTTCAGTCACGAGTAGGACTAATGCTCCTGTCACGCGCACTATCTCGCTTCCAGTATGAACCGCCCACCGCAGAGTTATAGAATGCAAAATCGGCCTTGATCTGGCGTTCTAGCAGCGCCTGGCCATTAGCCCCAGCCACAGCTTTGGCAGCTTCTTCTCTCGTTTTGTACTCAATCAAAGCATACCCTTTCGCATAGCCAGTCTGGCGATCTAGGTTCAAGTGAATGTCTTGTACGTCGCCAAACTCGCCGAAAAAATCCTGGACTTCTTCTTCGGAAACTTCTTCATGAAGGTTGGACGCAATAATCACCCATCCCTCAATAGCTGCGTCAGTCCCCAATAACAAAAATCAATTCTTTCACAGTCACGTACATTGGATAGGACGAATCGCATCGTCTTTGTTAGTTTACATTGAATCACGAGAACCTACTCGTCCTTTCGCTCATGGCGATGATATCATGAACTTTGAAATGTGTGCAGTAACTGCCTAACCCGAGTTGTCTAATAAATAACATTTAGACTTGAACTCACCTAATTTGTGTACGAGTCTGAATTATTTTTGATTGAGGATCAGATTCCGATGGTGTCGTAGGCTGCTGTAGTAACTGAAATGTATTATAACATTTGACTTATCGATTATAAAGCGAAGAATTCAACTGCGCAGCAGTTGCTACAGCGCGACGGAGTCGCAAGATATGAACTGAGAATGCGGGGAAGAATTATCCTGCCATCCCGTCTCACCGTAGCAACTGCTATGCAGTAGGGTCAATGATGTGAATTCGCCTGGATATTATATGTACATGACCCATGGCAGAACTATAAAAACCCGAGGGAAACTATATTACATTAGAAGCTGAGACCTACACCAAACTGCAAGCCACGCCGAGTCACATCACTGTCGCTGGTTCTCAGAGGGATACTGTAAATCAGCTCCATCTGGGCAGCACTCGACCGGTAAGTCAGACCAAAGCCAGCAGCAGTAGAAGGGTGCGAGAACATGCGCTTCAAAAGTTGGGAAACAGCTCCAGGGTGAGCACCAGTATTCGACCCATCTGCCTCTGCGACGTGAGATACGAGCGTAGCACCATTGAACAAGACTACTGCTCGCAATGGCGAAAGAGAGTCCCAGAATTTCGGCAGCTTGGCGTATAAACTTACATTTCCGAGTGCAAAACCATGGCCTCCGATGGAGTCGGTGTCGTCCTTCGGACCTAATCCGTTTTTAGCAAACCCGTACACGTCTTTGGGACCTCCGAGATAAAACCGATCTACAATGCTCGAGTCGCCGTCGAGTAGTCCGGCTCCGCCAGACACATTAAGCACCAGCTTGTCGTCAGCAGCATCAAAGGAGTATGCAGAGGATCCGTGGACGGTGCCTTTGATGTAGGAAACGTCGCCAGGGAGGCCAATTTTGTGCCCCGCGACTTCGGCCAATGCACTGAAAAAATGGCCCCGGGTAGCATAGTAAGGGCTGTCGCGTGAGTCGACAGCGTACTTTGCCGACAAGCCTACTTTGAAGCTGTCTCCGCTATAGGCACGCACAGAGTCGGATGCAGAAGCACTAAGGCCATGGATCGTGCGAAGAACGGCTTCGAGGCCCACCTCTCCTACAGCCAGGCGGTCCGGAAGCACAGTAGCCATCTTTGCACTGACCCCGCGGACGACTTGAGAATGCGACGCCCATGGCACAGTGTGGGATTGGATGAACTGGCTAAACACACCTCGAGTGTACGGTGAAGACAGCGGTACCTCTACGTTGGCTCTGTACAATGATCGAGCAGCAGGTCGGCTATCGAAAGAGCCCTCTACACTCACCGTCTCAGCACCGCCAAACAGGTTCTTGAGTCCCGCAGACAGACTGAGACCTGCTTCGTCGTCCCTGGTAACTGCCGACCCGCTAATCCAACCTTTTGACGCCTCCGTCAGAGACAGCACAGCCTTGAGATCAAACGAATCTTGCGGCGACTTTGGATCTGCTAAGTCGACCTTGTATGCGACGGATTGATAGATACCAAACGACTTCAGCCTGGCAGCGCTGGCGTCCAGCTCAGATACCAGCTCGCTGAGTGTAGAGGCCTGGAAAACAGGCTCGAGCTGCGCCTGAAGCACCCCGTCCCGAATCCCCTGGACCCCATCGATCTGGATCTCCTTAACTGACACTGGTCTGGTCGAGTTCTGCTCCAGCACTTGCTCGAAACTCATTATTGGTCCTACAAGCTTAATACTCTATGTCAACCAACTATCTATCAGTATTGAATCTGGCCCCACCACAATTGGCCATGTACCCCTGCCTCTACTGGTCGAGGGGTTACTTACTCACTTCCAACCATGTCGAGTGCTGACACTCTGGTTGAGATCCTGTATGGCGATTCGAATATGTAGGAACATCTGAATAGACTCAATTGGTGTAGTAGCTGACAAAAGTCAACATGTTGAGATTCTGCCGCCAACGGTGCCTCTGGACCACCCTATTGTCGTGGATCAGGGAGTTGTAGGCCTGCATGCAAAGACGCTGCAAAAGGCATATATTGAGGTGCGAAGCGTACTGTCTGCGGAGAAAACGCCCCCAAAAGCGCTGTGGCATGCAACTCTGATTGCTCTGTTGGCTACCACGGAGAATCTGCGTGCTATCAACATTAGGAAGCGCCTGATTCTGCAGCATCCTGCCGAGTTCTCTGCCTCTGCAGAGCTGCGAGTTCTAGATATCATCTTTGCATCACCACTACAAAAGCACACTAAGAGCCCAATGCTGTGGCAGCACCGGCGGTGGCTTCTGAACATGGTGCAGCCAGACTGGGAGTACGAGTTTGCGGTCATCCGGCAGGCAGCAGAGCTTCATCCGAAGAACTACTACGCATGGGCGTACGCGCGGTGGTTCGTCGAAAAGCACGAGGTAGACATCCGCAAGGTCGTTGAAGTCACATATGATTTCTGCAAGAGCCATGTGAGCGATGTTTCGGGATGGATGTTTCTGCAGTTTGTCTTGGAGCACGACCATTCGCTGGCCAGTACATACTGCAACATGTGTCTGGAGCTCACAAAGCTGTGTCCGGATCATGAGTCCATGTGGGCATTCCTGCGGTGGGCAGCAGTCCGTAGGTTTCTGAGTACCGGTGAGCTTCGGAAGGTAGACTGGGACGCTAATAGCATTCGGCTGCTAGAGTGGCTGGCATTCGTTCGTTAGCAAAAAAACATTAACTGTACAGCAATTGCTACAGGTCGACGGACTCTCAACACGATATTCACTACTCAAGTCGAACGCTGTGATGAACACAACTGCATCTTACGACTCCGTCGTGCTGTAGCAGCTGCTGCGCACTTGAAATGTGGAGCTTCTTCGGTTGGACTCGACGCAATAGACGCAATATTTTGGAAATACTAGCAAATTGGACATTATCCTAAAATATGATGAAATTGCTAAAAAATTAGCAAAATATACAGATATCATCCCGACAGACAAGCAAGTCGTCTTCAACTGCATAGCAGTTGCCACCGTGCTTTGGAGCTGCAAGAGGTAACTGAGATTGGAATTGAGTTCAGTAAGGTCGATGCTAGAAATGATGCTACCATCTAGTATTTTGTGACCTATTTTGAGTTGCAGGTTGTGTTCAGATGCCGGTATCTCACTGGTGTGTGCAGGTATGATTATTTATTCCAAATCAATAAAAAAATTCGTGATTTATTATATATGTGCTGCGTACAACATCGCCTAGGACTGTGCGTCCTCAAACTGCTCATCGTCGTCGTCGGGAAGCGCCTCGCTCAGCGAACTTACATCCAGAGGACCAGTCGGTTCCGACTTCGTCTTCTTCTTGAATGCAGGGATGTGGAACTCGTCGTCAAACTGCTGACCTGGCAAAATGGGCGCAATGGAGAACACCTGCTCGCGCTGCTTGGCGGGGTCCGAGTCATCAATGTCCTTATATATAATGTACTGGAGCTTGTCATTGGTCTTTCTAAACAGCTTGGGGTGGAATTCGACGCCGTCCTCCTCGCGCTGGCGCGCTTCCTTTCGCTGGCGGTCCTCAATGAAGAACTTCTCGTCGGTGGCCACCGTATGATCACGCTCCGCCAGCGCGTTGGTGACCTTCTCCCAGAGCCGGCGCGACTCGAGGTCGCCCTGCTCAGCCAGCGGACGCACTTTGGGCTTCAGTGCTTTGGCGGTGTTTGTATCGAACAGCACCTCCTTGGAACCCTTCTGCACGTCGCGAATCTCCAGTACCTCATTCCACTTGCCAGAGATCTCATACAGCACCTTGCCAGACGATGCCCTCTTGATTTCGCCCGAAATGGCGTTGTAGGTGCCTGAGATGAAGCCCTTGGTCTTGAACTCGATGTCGCACACCAGGTCGTTGGCCTCGCACCGGATCACCGCGTGGTCGCCGAGCTCGAATTTGAGCGTCCCGATGAGCACCCCACGCGCATACATGTTGGGCTGAGTGATCTCGTACTCCTCATAGCCACTGCCCGACGACGTCTTGCGGTTGAGCAGCTTGAGATAGCCGACGCCCTCCATGATGCTCGCCGCCGAGTTGCCCAAAAAACGCGACTTGGGCACCAGAGTGCCGTCGATGCGGACGTGCTGTTCGGGCCACAGGTAGAAGTAAGACGATTTGGGCGGGTGGTGCGACGTCTGCTCGGCAATGTAGAACGCTTGCGACCCATCGTCCATGTCCCAGTAGCACGTGAAGTGCTCGCCCAGCACGGGGTTGAGGGGCTTCTTAACGGCCTTGGGCGCGATGTGCCACCCCGACAGGTACCACTCGACAATCTTGACGAACCGGGCCACCGGATCCGTTGTGCTCTGGGCCTCCTTGAGGATGAACGGGTGCTGGAGCTGGTTGGTGATCCGCTCCAACATGGACTTGCGCTCCAGGATAAACGTCGGCAGTGTGATTCGCGACAGGTCCGCTCCCGCGCGCAGCTGGCCTATCAGACTGAGAATGATGTTCTGGCCCTCTCCATCGAGCTCGTCGATGTCGTCGATATCCTCGGGGGGCGTCGATGAGGGTGACTTTGCTGCTGTTAGCTCTGCGATGGTTATTAGGCCCAAATTGTCCTCAGTTGCTGTGTGATGGCAGCAGAGGACTTCCAAATACTCACAATGGCCCAGCTTGCTTCTCAATCCCACCGCCATCTCTATGTTGTGACACACCAATGGATTACAAGATAGAAAAGAAAGATGTCAAGAGAATAACTTAGCGTCTGGCAAACTTAAACTTATCGGGTAGGGTGAAGGGTGGAGGCGGCGCAGGGTGAGTTTAAAAGACGAGATGGGTGACTAACCAGCTGCCACCCGGTATACGGGACCCCTTCCTGTTGCTACCGAACAGAAGAAGGGGTGTGACGTATCATATGTTTTTTAGAAAAAAACTTTCTGGGAGACTTCTTCATGGAATTATTCTCGTTGATTTGTTTTATAGGAAAGAAAATAAGTGAATTAAACCGGCTGGAGTGAGTGGACTTTCAAAGGCATTCATTGTCGAGCTACGCGCAGAGCAGAGCGGCTGTTGCTCACTATGGTTTGCTATCAACCTACACTTATTGTCTGAGTGTACTCCTCTGCCTCGCAAATACGAATAAGTACGGTGATTTACGGAATCAAAGAACTAAGTAATATAAGAGTCTAATTAAAAAATAATAAATAGCATGGCAAACTACTTCAACATGCTTTGGATACAGAACTAGCTTTCGTATAGCTGCGATTTGACCTACCCTGGTACCCAGGTACGAAGTATGGGGTCAGGACTGATGTCGTTTGTCTTCTCATTTCTAATATATATGTAGACAATATATATAACTTAGTACATCATCAGTAGTGGATTCACGCAGAGCAACTTGAGACACCTTGTTTAGCCAGTACTGATTGCTCTTGGCGGTTCCCATGGTATCCGTAAAAGAGCTTGGCATTTCCCCCGCTTTTGCTGCCGTCGATAAGGCAAGATTAGGGAAAGGGCGCACAAGGACGAGATGCTGTAATCGACACCACTGAATAGAGAGGCCAAGGCAAGGTTGATCGAGTTGGAATGGGCAGTGGAATGTATAATAATTTATTTACATACCATAATATGGCACAGCATAGCCTGAATGACTAAATTGAGAGTTACCTGCGTATGCCAGTCAGAACTCCTGTAACTCTCAGTACCTCCCCGTATTAGGAATTACGTTAAATAAAAATTCTTGATCTCAGTGCAATACGTATCTTACAACTCTGTGGCAATTTAAGAATTGTCATGCAGTTGTTTTTTTTTGAGTTTTCTGATTCTTTCCAGCTTCAAATTACTAAATCATCAAATCTCAGATCAGCAGTTTAATCTACAATTGCAGCTCAACTTTTATACCATAAAATTAATTTGATTACTCTGGATCAAGAATGTTTCCTGAACAGTGTATAATGACTTTCATGGATCGTTTATTCGATGGTGTGATATTCTGCTGTCTCATATAGAAAGCCAGTGTCTTCCAACTGCCCAGCAGTTGCCACAGCGCGACGGAGTCGCGAACACTACAAAAACCACGAATTACTATGACAAAAATTTCACACAGTGCATTCTCTGTATCGTTTCCAAAAATTGTTTTCGATAATGAGGGTTCAGCTCTATTAGGTCAGTTTGTTCTATGCAGTGACATTATCCATGCATGTTTTTTCCACGCTGGACACCCTGCATCTGTATCTTCACTTGCGGCTACGCGGTCGCGTTTGAAAATGGATCAGGAAGAAGAGGACGGCCTGATCCCTCGAAAACACCCAGGAAAGAGGCAGGCAGGGCTGTTAAATCTGTGGGGAATGAACCATGCTCCTCCAGAGTCAAAGCTTATGTCGCTTCCGTCACCAAAAGCGACAAACGACACTCATCCAGTAAGCGAGCCTGCTAGTCCACCAGATTCATTTATCGTGAAACTTAGCATTCCAAAGAAGGGCCGGCACTTAGAACAGAGACCTCACCCGTTTTTTCAGAAACGGCATAAGCAGGATCAACAGGAAATCGATTTTGCAAATAACGATGTCAATAATGGCCAGTCTCTGCGAGCGAGCTCTGATGGTAGCGAGCCATCAAAGCCAAGCGACAGACCAGTTCATCCATTTTTCGCAAAGAGATCTCGCGATTCTGCTTCTCCTGCATCCACTACTTCTGCCCAGCTGTCAGATCAACCGTCTGGTACCCAAATTGCCATTCCTGAGAGCCAATTTCCACTGCCTATTGTGACGCCTGTAGCGACGTCTTCTTCTGAATTGCATTCAAACGGTGGTTTGTCTGGTAAGGCACCAACGTGGTCCACGCGTATTCGATCTCATACTCCCAGGGGCCTGTATCCTCCGTTTCCAAAATACGCGCATGTTCGTGGTAGTGAAGCTGCGCATTCAGGCTATACTCAGAAAAGCAAACGGGTCAAGAAGGATATCTATATTGACGACGCTGAGAACGTGATGCTCAAAGTCGCGAAGGCGTCTAGTACGGCCATGATTCATAAGCCAGAGAGGCTCGTTGTCGATAGCAAGCATCCGTTCTCCCAGCTGGCGGCGTCAATCCCTCAGGCTGAAGAATACAATTATTTAATCAGTCGCGTGTGCGAACAATCTGCATTTGACAAATATGATTATGAGCACCAGAGCTGGGGTGCCAAATACGCTCCACCTGATTCAAAATCCGTTATCACAGCAAACGGCAACGGACGTAACGTATCTAACTGGCTTCAGCGCAAGATCATAGATCTGAAGAGCGCTCCGAGATTGCCACAAAAGAAGCCAAAGAAAAAGCGCCAAGAGTTGGATGCGTTTATAGTTCACGATGATGACATCGACGACCTTGATAATGCTGCCGGCAGTGACGATCATCTGTCCAACTTTTTGATTTTGTATGGGCCGCCTGGATGCGGTAAAACTGCCTCGGTATACTCGGCATGCGCCGAAATTGGCGCTTATGTATTCGAAGTAAACTCCAGCCAAAGGAGAGCTGGGAAGGATATTTTGGCCATTCTTGACGGAATGAGCCAGTCACATTTAGTGCACTCGGGAGAAAATATAAAGCAGCAGAATTCTGCCATTTTACTAGAGGAGGTTGATGTATTATACGAAGATGAACGGTCTTTTTGGTCGGGGCTAGAGAAGTTTGCATTGTCTTCTCGGCGCCCAATTGTCCTTACTTGCAATGATCCATCGTCGCTACCTGCATCTATTTTCGAGAGCTGTTCTGGAACCTTTCTAGAGTTCTCCCATGCCACGAAAGAAAAGCAGGTCCCTGCCTTGTTTTTAATTGCATTGTGTGAGGGGCATTTGCTTGATCGCCAGCTGTTGGAACATTTGTACGATGCCAACGATGGAGATCTCCGCAAATCGATCAACCAGCTCCAGTTCTGGTGCCAAATGGGGATTGGGGGCAAACGGAGTGGACTTGATTGGTTTCTTCCTCAGTGCAATTCAGACATTTTCCGACGAGTTATAAGCAAGGGCACTTTTGTGAGGACGAAAAACTCGGCCAGTGCCAGGTTTGCGAACATGACTGTCTCTTCGAAATTAGGTGGTATCACACCAGCAAGTCTCAGCAGGGTTCAGGAACTAACTGAGTTGAACTCAATAGCAGATCTGCTAAGTAGTAGGAGCTATTCGTCGTTTCCCTCTGATGATCTCGAAGGCGATTTCACACTAGGTGTACAAATGGCAACAACAAAGCCACTCAAACAGGAACGTCTGCCGTTTGAGACATGTATATATCCAGAATTAACCGAGAGAGTTTCCAGGCTGATGTGGCCGCTGCCGATAGCAGCTGATGTTGCTGCTGTTGTCGATGAAGCGCTAGTTCGCGAAAGTCTAGCTCCCCTTGGAATCAAATATCAGTTTGGGGCTCCGCTGAGCGGGACATGCTCTTTTGATTCAGTTGCATTTCGTTCTCTTGTGCTTGACATTGCTCCGTATGTTCGGAGCATTATAAGAGACGACATAGAACGTGAGAAACAATACAGTAAGCAGCGAGAAGCATTAGGAGACTTGCGTGGAAGACTGACTCGTCGTTCGTACGCTGCAATGGGGATTGATGCCTTTGAACCGTATTTCTATGGCATTGACGCTGATGGCATCTTGGCGACTGCAGGACAGCTATCTTCTTCAACACAGATGTAACAATACAATAAATATTTGTGTTCAAAGTATAGACATACATGCTCCTTAATACGAAGATTAAGTGTAACCTAGTGACCGAGCCAGGTATGCAATTGATTCCCGGCATCTGGATAGTCAGGCATCTACCTAGATAATTTGCGTCTTAATCGATACGAGACCACCAGTATAAGCGCGCAGAGCTTTGGATTTAGGACCAGCATTTTGGAGACGCCGATAAGCCTCTTGGATATGGCGCGCCATGATCGGACGCTGTTGCTCGTCTGGACCATCAAATAGGTGATGTTCGCGCTTGCGCTTGTTGGAGTTCTTACCGTTCCGTAGTTCAACTTCATCTTCTACCTCCTTGATCTTGAGCGCCAGTTCCGTCAGATTAGCCACAATCTCAAAAGTAAGGAACCCCAGTATGTCAATAATATCGTCGTGAGGTCTTGAGTCGGTCAGTTGTGCTATACCTGCCCATTCTCTAAATCTTTTGCCCTTTCTAAACGTGAAACTCGCCTGCCGACATTCACTCCAATGGACATATTCCTCTTTGGTCATATCCCGTGTCCGGTCATCTGCAGTCTTTAGTCTCTGCAGCGTCGACAGGTTGGCCTCAATTTCGTCCTCGTCCTCATTGTCGTCGTCGTTTTCTTCCAATGGCTGCTCAGAAAACATGAATACCAATTCCCACGGTAGTCGGATCTTTGACTTCTTGTATAATTTTTTGGAGGCTTCGGTATTCATGACGCCAGCATCTTCTAGCAAGTCAGCACCTTCAACCCCTCCGCCATCTTGGTCCTTAGCATTCTTGCGGACATCCTTCCACGACAGGTAGGTACTCAGACGGTTCACTTTAGCTTTGTCGTGCCTGATCAAGAAAATAAGATCTTCCACTGCGATCGATCGGCCCCCTCGTCTCCTGGCTTGGATAGTAGCCTGCTGGAGCTGCGAGTTAGTAGCTGTTCCATCTCCAAATTCCTTGCAGGACACATACAATTTCAACCACTTGGGATCGCACAATATCCTCAACAAGCGATGTCGTTTCTGCAGGCGGATCGTTTGTTTCGCCATTGACAAACATCATTTGTTGAATCTCAACTCTGTATTTATACTTCTCCGCGATCTTTTCTGCCATGTTGACGATGTTACAAGATAAAGTCTACATGTTATCTGTGCGGCCATAGTTCTTCACCCTTCACTACTTCATGGAGTCTGACTCGGAACCTGAGCATATAGGTCTTGGGTCCAGTCGGAAAAGATATCATGATAGTTCGGACGATGAGGGGCCCATCTCTGGAGGCTTCGTTTCTTTCACGAAAGGTTCGACTTTAGTGGACCCTGACTGGCAGGCTGCTGAACATGGCGGTGATGAGGGTTCCAGTTCCCATAATGACATGGACTCTGAGACTAGTTCCGTCGCTGACGTATCAGAAAAATCTCCTAGCCGGTCTGAAATACAAGCTCGTGATGATGATGATGATGACGGAGAAGAAGAAGAAGAAGAAGAAGAAGACGAAGAAGACGAAGAGACGACGTCGATGCGTGCAGGACTGGGATTTCAATCGTTTGGAAGACAGCAACCAGTAGTTGATCCCAAAGTAAAGGCGTATGAGACAAAGTATGGAATCGGAGCAAAGCTGCTAGGCAAAATGGGCTATAAAGCGGGATCAGGTCTTGGAGCAGATGGGAAAGGAATCGCGGAACCAATCCAGCAGAAATTGAGACCTACTTTAGTAGGGCTTGGTGGAACATCGGATTCCAAAGCGTCCGCGAGGAAAGCGGCATCTCGACATGACAAAGAGGCTAATAACGTGACTCAGAGACAGAAATCTCTTTCTATTGCATCGTCGCGAGAGCTGGGACTCAACATCCCGAATTCGATTGTCCAGCTCGGGGTGGCTGTACAGAGCGGTCGCGACCTCCCCGAAGCAGATGAATTTGAGTCTGTTGCACGTAGGTGGCGTGACGTAGCATCCCAGAAAGAATACACAGAGTACCAGCTAGATGAATTATCCCGCCAGGAAGCCAAGATATCGCAAGATATTGAAAAATATGGGAGACTGCTTGGGATCGTTCGGCAGATGCAGACCGCAGGTTCTATGACTGAACTTGAGCCATTGATTGATGACATTTCTCAATTAGATATTAGTGATGACACTATAGACATGAAGTATATCTTGCCAGCAAGTGTTGGCCGTTTTTTCGCCGAATCTGTCGATTCGTGGAGTCCTCTGGATGACCCTCAGAACTTTGTGGACTACGTTGCTCGATTGCACAGCAGTGGTCATGGTGGCGAACTAGAAGCGCTGTTTCGAAAAGTATGGCTACCTAAAGTGATATCGGCACTAAAACTGGAGTGGAATGTGATGCATCCTGCTTCTGCTTTGCTTCTTCTGGAAACATGGCGGGAAACAGTCCCATATTCTATATGGAGGGAAATTGAAGAAATAGTTATCGAAAAGCTTCTTCTAGCTATAGATGACTGGAGACCGGGTGATAAGGACGTTGGCCAGTGGTTGAGCCCTTGGCGCAGTCTCCTTGGAGCTTCATGGGATAGCTCGATTGCTGTGCAATCCATTGAAAAACTATCGCAATTGCTTTCGAATGGCACTAAGCGAAAGTCATTTCCGTCACCCAGAAAACTTTGCTTTGAAGTATGGGCAAATATCATCAATGACAATATCTCAGATGAAATGGCTGTCAGTGCCTTACAGGAGTATTTGCATAGTCAGTTGAACATCAATCCTGCGCATCAGGATATTACTCCGATCGACTGCTTGAAAGCTTGGATAAACACACTTGATATAGAGGACATTGCTGCAGTCGTGGATAAGGAGTTTTTTCCAAAGTGGTTGGAGGCTTTATATCAATGGCTGATCAAGCCGGATGCAGATTTGGCCGAGATATCTACTTGGTATCAGGCGTGGAGTGATATATTTCCGATGGCTGTGCGACAATCTAAAAAAATTGAGGAGGGATTTTCGCGTGCATTACAATTAATAAACGAGGCATTGGATTTGGAACCACCAGAAAGGCACAAGCTGTCACGAAAACCCGATGCAATAGAGTCGAAAAAGCCCAGGATCTCTTCACAACGTCCAAAGCCCAAGTCGCGAGCGACGTTCAGAGAAGTCGTTGAAGCGTATTGCGCTCGCCATGACCTTTTCTTGATTCCTTTGCGTCGACCTCATGAGACTCTGGGACATCTTCTGTACAGAGTCAGTAATCGACCGGATGGAGGAGGAAAGCTCTGCTACTTTGATGAAGACGTGCTGTGGATACAAAATGGGGGCAGCTACGAGCCCATTTCATTGGATGAGCTGGCCTCGCGCATATAAGGCTGGCATGAACAATTCGTTGCAAGTGCCACTTTTGTAAATTATCAGTCATAACAAAATGGCTGGGTCTGTATAGTATTGAACGACGACAAAGAACATATATATTATGAAGTGTTATTGCATGGCTAGGAACGTGTAGTCTGATTCGCTTGCCGGATTTAGTCTTGATCCAATGGTACATTTATTGTATGTATGCTACATTTATTGAACCACTAAAAGGGCGAGGTATGTAAACTACATCATACAAGTGGCAATCCCACGCTGGTTCATCAGCGATGCATCGCTGTTGCTATTGTTACATTGATCGGAGTTATTTACAGTATCTATACACTCTATATTTCATGCAGTAGCAGGCTCTGCAGACTCTGCAGGCTGAGCAGGCTGTTCCGGAGCAGACTCGGCAGCACCATCCAGCGGAGACTCGTCTCGGAGCTCTTCGCTGTAAACCTCAGGATGCTCGCGGAAGCAGTTCTGCATGGCCTGGAATTTTTCAATACAATCGATCCCCTTAGGATCTGCCTCGGAGAAAACAAAACAGCTAAATGCAGCCTTGAACTCCTCACCACAAGGCCCATCTGCCATGCCTCCCAGGCATGGGCAGTCCCAGTTGATCTCGCCAGTAACTGGATCAAATGCTCCCTTCTGTTCTTCTTCGCCAGCAGCACCCGAGAGGGCCTGCTCAACGTCAGTCTCGGTCAACAGCGTGGCTGCCGACTCGACATCGCTGGCGGAAATCTCTTCGACAATTTCCTCCCCAGCTACCTGAACTGTTGCTTCGCTGTGGGATGTTTCTGGCTGTTTCTGCTCATCGTCGGCATGTGCTACAGTCGCAAACGCTACGGCACTCAGAGCCGCCAGACTGAACCCGGTGAATGCGGTGGTCCGCTGAATGGTCACTGTCCGTGCAGACGAAGCAAACGCTCTTGCTGGAACTGTCCTTGGAACTCGAGCTCTAACAGCTGCCCGTAATGCTTGTCGAACCAACATGTTTCTAGATGTTAAGATTACAAATTGAAAAATGCGGCGATCTGCATGTTGGCACCTGCATTGCAGTGGATCTATAAATGCCATTTAGAAGCCATATGTAGTACGCACACACACACACACACACACACACACAAGAAACTTACACGTTGCCACGATAGCCGTCAAAATTAGAATCTCCTCTAAAGCTGGTAGAGTCTGGGACAAGAGACGGCTGCGAGGCGAATTAATCAGTAGAAAATGGAGTTTCACCCGGGAGAGGTGTTTGGAGACCATACCAGCACGAATCATGCTCTAATCATTCTCAATCAGCCCATTGGCAACCGCCCACTGTTTCTAAAAACGTGGCAGTATGGTATGGAAATGAGCAAATGCCAAACATCAAACTAACTGGAGCTTCGGTACGGGCATGTGCGGATGGTGGTGCCAACCAGCTGTACGATTTTCTAGAAACAGACGACAACAGACAGAAGTATCTCCCAAACATTGTAGCAGGCGATTTTGATTCTATTCGCCCGGAGGTTCGCCAGTTTTACGAGGACAATGGCTCAACTGTCTATCATGACGGTGACCTGTACTCGACCGACTTTATGAAAACTCTCGGGTGTATAAACAAGCTTGGCACTTTTGACCTGGTAGTGTTGGGTGGAATGGGAGGCCGAGTAGATCAGCAATTCCATTCCATTCACATGCTATACAAGCTGCAAGCAGATAAGGTAAGCTGCTACCTGCTGTCTGATGAAAGTGTGACATTTCTTCTTCCTGCGGGCACGTCCACAATTGACACTCCTCTCCATATATTGGGCGAGACGTGCGGTCTCATCCCGTTAGATGGTCCCACCATTATCAGCACCGAAGGGCTGCGATGGGATATAACCGATTGGCCCACTCAGTTTGGCACACAGCTGTCCACCAGCAACCATCTTGTTTCTGAGTCTGTCACCGTCACTACTGATAAGCCGCTGCTGTTCACTGCTGAGATTCGACATCAGGACTGAGAATGCTGATATAACATCATCTAGAAGATAGAATCAGTTTCCACGAATCCACTTTTACGGGCTATTACTGTTGTGCGATTACTATTATTGTGCGATTACTGCTGTGCTAAATTAACGTTAAAGGTTTACCTTAAGTGTTGTGGTATTGCCACTGGTAAGTTATTCCCGCTGCTAGACTGCTATTGCCGCCTACACTGCCAGCTTGATATCTAAATATTTATTTCTGGGAGGTTTTTTGTTATGATCAAATCTACATGAATTTTATATGCGTATTTTCCTTCTGTCTTTCCCTTATGTAGTCTGGAGTGTCTATCAGGGGCGCAACTGCATAATAAATGTGTTGTAGGGTCCAAACGGCTGGACAACTTCATCATCACTTAACATGAAGCTCTTCTACATTGGGGTCATTCGAAACACTGACGACAAGGGCCTGGAGCTGGCCAGCGCCCGGGACATGAGCTCGTTTAGTTTCTTTGAGAGGAATGGGTACGTTTGATCTGGTCGGGTGCCCTGTAGGGCGATTACGTGGCGGTGGCTAACTGCAGTGTTGGCCAGTTCATGACATTCTTCAGCTTGACAGTGGCCTCGCGAACCAAGCCAGGCCAACGACAGTCCGTAGAGGAGGGAAACAGTAAGTAGAGCGGATTCGAATGCCGCTATTATGTGGCAGGAGTGAACCGTCGTAAGCACAGCTAACGGCAGACTATGTTGGCCATGTGTATGCGCGGTCCGAGGGGCTAGCAGCCGTGATCATTTCCGACAAAGAGTACCCAGTGAGGGTGGCATTCTCGTTGCTCAACAAAGTTCTCGACGAGTACCTCATAAAGTTCCCCAAGTCGACATGGACCCACGCCACGTCGGGCAGTGGGCTCGAGTATCCTGCGCTCGATGAGTACCTGAAGAAGTACCAGGACCCTCAGCAGGCAGATACAATCATGAAGGTGCAGCAGGAGCTGGACGAGACCAAAATCGTGCTCCACAAGACAATCGAGTCTGTGCTTGCGCGGGGTGAAAAACTCGATTCTCTGGTCGACAAGTCCGAGGCGCTCTCTGCGTCGTCGCGGATGTTCTACAAGCAGGCCAAGAAGACCAATTCCTGCTGTATCATTTCCTAGTGGACGCCGTGTTTGTTGATAATTTTGTTGTTGTTTCGTGACCTTATGTGACTAGTGGCATCTTTTTGTGTTGATTTGTCCTGATCAGAGTTATTTTTTTTTGTTGCTGAATTTCTTATGTTGTTGTTATTGTTGGCTACGGGCGACCATTTAATGAAAGTTGTGCAGAAGAAATGACAGTTTGAATTATACACGACTGACAGCTAGAACAAAACAAAACTAGTATAGTCTATGATAGTAGCTGCCTAATGTTCAGAGTTTTCCCTTAAATGGTGGTGGCACTATTGGTTCATATACTCGGAGAGCCAGATTGTCGCGAACTGCAGCATCGCTATGGCTGGCCAGGCTCCTGACATCCACAAACGTAGAGTTGAGCTTGCTGATATCTGTGGCTCCTAAGAGGCGCAGATTCATTTCGAGCTCGTCCTTGAGCAGCTGGATAGCCTTGACTACACCCTGTTCTCCGTATGCAGACATGGCGTACAAAAACGACCTGCCAATTCCGACTCCCTTGGCGCCTAGGCAGATGGCCTTTAAAATATCAGTGCCTCGCTTGATACCACCATCCACGTAGACCTCGATGCGGTCCTGCCATCCCCGCTGCCGAAGTGCATCCATGACCTCTACAAGGACTTCGATAGCAGACCGGGAAAACTCGAGCTGGCGCCCGCCATGGTTTGAAATCACAATGCCCTGAACGCCATGCTCAACTGCCAGTAGAGCGTCTTCGTACCGCTGGATTCCCTTCAGAACAATGGGCATTTTCGTGATCGACCTGAACCACGCGATATCTTTCCAGGCCAGCGCCACGTCGATAAACGACGAAATGGCCCGTGCTGCTCCCTGCGATCTGTCGACGTCGTCGCCTTCACCCTGCACCTCGGCTATTTCCTCGTCGTATTTAGATCGCATGTCTTTCTCACGCCTACCCAGCTGCGGGGCGTCCACAGTAATGAAAAGTCCCTTGATTCCTCGCTTTTCCGCATGCTGGACAAACTCCTTGGTTACCTCGCGATCCTCGTTCACATATAACTGCAGCCATTGGGACTGTCCAGGCAGCGCAGCATCGCGAATCTCGTCAAATGAGTATGACGCCAGCGTAGGAATCATCTGGATAACATCCTGCTTGCCAGCAGCTCGAGCCAGCGCCAGTTCTCCGTCCTCGTGACCCAGCTTGGCCAGTGCGGTGGCAGTGATGTAGAAAGGCACCGACGTCTTCGTACCCAGCATGGTGGTCGAAGTATCGACATTTTTGACGTTCACCAGAACTGCAGGACGGAACCATATTCTGTGGTACGCCTGGTGGTTCTCCCGCATCGTGATCTCGTCATCGGCTCCTGACGAATAGTAGGCCCAAGCAGGCCGTGCCAGCGTTTTGCGAGCAACGCTCTCAAAGTCAAACAGGTTATATACCTGAGACAGTGGCGGCTTGTTGCGGACATACTGTAGTCGCTTTTGCTCAGCAGGGTCCTCCGGTACGGCTTCAGCAGCTTGTAGTCCCGACACGGGCCCGAGCTGCTTAGACGCAGGGAGGTGCTTTGCGATGATTTCCAGCGAATGCACCTGGTCGAACTTTTTTGTAGCGTCGCCACCGGCATACCGCAAAATAATTCGTTCGCCTCCTGGGTGCCGAGGAAGGAACTCCGTCATGTCGTAGGCCTTACCATGGATAATAACCCAGCAATCCTGCTTAGAATTGTGCTTCGAAACTGTCGGTAGTTAGCTTCCGCCATCCGATGCTTCAAACCGATACTACACACGACTGTCGGCTATCACTATTCTTACCTTCGGTAACGTCAACCATGATCAGATGGGTCCAAAAGCTTCCAAAGTCAAAAAGTTAGGAAACCAAGTTGGAATCGGCTGTACCGAGTTCTGTAACGCAGAGCAGATCCCGCCATTAGACCGACCAACGCATGCCACTCGATAGAGGCTTCCGGGGCAAGGAACCATGCAGTGGTGGGGGTGCGGGGAAGCTGCAGAATTCGGCATAAACTGTCAGCTAAGATACGTCAAATACGGTTGGACAGTTTGCTACTATTATAAAAACCTTTGATCTCTCAGATGGCTGCAACCTGTTATTGGTACGTTACGTTGGGTCCTATAGCTCATACCAACGAAGTGTAGTTATCTACTCTCACGTTAGCGGCAAATACGACCGAAATTAGTCCATGCAAATACACTAGCTCCAAGCAGGAACCAAATGGTCATAATGTGCAATTTGAACTTTCTATTTATTTATTTTACTTCGTCTCTTTCTTTCTCTTCTTTTTTTCGTTTGGAGTCGTGTTACCCTGTGAAAATGTTTCTCTGACATGCCGTCCGGTCGTGTTGCGCGCGACACCAAGGAATCGCAAATGAGCTCTGGAAATTCCAGCTCGCTGTTGCAACTGTTGCATTAGCTGAGTGTGGAGATATCAAGCTCGTCTTCTCAACCGACAAGATGTAGTCATTTGTGAATTTACGTGTATTAACGAGATAGCGACGTAGTCGCGGAAAATTGTTTTTTGCGATCTTTTTGAACAGCTCGCTGAGCAAAGAGCTGATAAGCAGCCGAGAGAGTCCAGTGAAAGTTTCAAGCAGCTTTAAACTTAAACTATGACGTATAACATACTAATATTTTTGGTAACTGAATTATAAATAATATGAGATGAGTAACAAGTTTATGAGAGATGTTCATCTCTAGACTCTGTCCCTGAATACGGCTAACCCAATAACTCATCAATTGACTACTGCTACTGTAGAACCCTCTGCAACCGGCCAGATTGAGTCAAACATCACTAAACCTCAAATGAATAAATATATATGTGTATCTTGTATCTAATATGCTACTTTTCTTCTTGACTTCCATAGCGTCGGTCAGTCCAAGCACGAATCCGCTCTCCGTAAAAGTAAATAAATATGGGAAACGGTATTCCCAGTGCAAACATGAGTATTCCACACAACGTATTGGCCCATCCGTACCCCAGCTGGGCGTACATTTCCGCACCAAACAGCGGGAATCCAAAGCCAAAGCAGGACCTGAAAACAGCAGCTGCAGCCACCGCCGATGCAGAGTATTTGGGATTCATATCAATAAGATAGTTTTGAATGCATTGGAACACCGGGAACAGCGCGAACCCGAACATGCCGGTGCCTATCACAGGCATCAACCACATAAGCTTCGCCTGCGCACTCCACCCGTACCAGATAAGCGCACAGCCAAGGATAACCGCGGTAGGGCTGACAAGAAAAAGGCGAAACTCAGGCTTGGGAACGCCGTTGTTCTTGGTCAGCAATCGCACGTACACCTTCTGAATCAATGGAGTCCAAAACGCGATACTTAGTATCGAACCAATGCCAAGCGACAGATACATCATCCCGGAAATGCCAAGTCGGAAGTGGTAGATGTCAGTCCACAGCGAAGGATAGGTAACGAGCATGAGATACATAAACCCGTATACAAATGCCATATACAGGCCGAGCCCTTGAATAATAGGATGGGTCAGTAGCATTTTGATAGGCCTCGTAATAGCACCCAACAGCCGTTCAGTGAACGGAGCCTGGGTAATCTCAAACACTGTGTGGAGGTCTTCGTTACCAGTGGACTTTCTGAGAGCCTTAGCCTTACGAGCTAGCAACACTGGTGCGAACGACTCGCTGTAGACAATACATCCTGCTATTGCTACCACTCCGTTGATAATGCATAAAGCCCAAAACACCCAGCGCCAGTTTGCGTACTCGGTGAGCCACCCGGACATGATTGGGGCGATCACAGGAGCCATGTTGGGGCCCAGACTATACAGCGCAAGAGGCGTGTTGCGATCCATATCGTTGAACATATCTGCCAACGTACCGGCACCCACCGACAACGGAGGCGCGCCGGCACAGCCAGCCAGGAATCGGAACACCAGCAGTTGAGCAGTATTTCGAGATAATGCACATGCAATATTAAAAATTAATAGAAGCACAATTGAGCTGTTGAGCACAATCCGCCGCCCATACAGCTCAGAAATCGGGGCCATGAAAAGCGGACAAATTGCCCATGCCAAAACAAAAATAGACACCGTCAGCGACTGCACAGTAGTGTTGGTGATGCCAAAGTCCGCCGAGATGGCAGGAACTGCTGGCGACAGCACCGAAGAAGACATGGGCGACACCATGGTGTACACGCTGACTACGACAGTGGTGACCCACTTCTTGCTAGCAGGCCAGTTGCGCGGATTTTCTGGGTCGTCTGGTCCCTCCCATGTCACCAATTCGGGATCAATATCCTTGAACTCGGACCCATCTCGCAAAACGTCATCCTGGCCCTCGGTCTGAAAGTAGCTTTCCGAGTAAGCAGTGGATATCTTGGATCTAATTGTTTCTCTCGTCTGTTGGCGAGCGAGACTAATCTGCTCCTGTCCCATGTCGCCATAAATCTCCTGGACGCTTAATCCGCTTACCGCCGAAGCAGCAAACGATCTACGAGAAAAAGACGATCTACGCGAGTTCGAGACTACCGGCTCATCACCAGCTTCTACATCGCTGTCAGAGTAGTTCTCAGGGATGGTAGGAAAGTACTCGGCTGCCTTTTCGTCCTCGACGTCGACGTGAGTATTTGTTGAAGAACTCGGCGTCGGCGTCAAGTACACTAGACGCTCGGGGACTGGGTGCTCCGAAGACGGCGTAGCCGCTCCATCTTCTGAATCTGAATGGTGGTAGGCCCGAAAATGAGGATCATCATCATGGTGAGCTGCTGCTAAATCTTTAGATTGCTTAAACGACATTTTTCACTCTTTCACTCTGCTAGCACAAACTGCCTCGTTGTCTTCCGCGTACTGTTGTGTACAATATTAGATCGTATTGATAGGTTCGTTTTATCTCCTTCGTTTTAAACTTTTTTTTCCTAGTTATTCCTCCACTTGTATGGACTTGTTCATCAAAGTTCCATCGTCAGTCCGCTCAGGGCGGCAGCACCCTTAGTATTTATAGCAGACAGTGAAGCAGAAAAGAAAATGGAAAAAGCAACAGATCCGAAAAATCTGCACGCAAATGTACAAAAAAGCAATGGGAGCTATTTGTCTTGCAGGATTAGCGGATCTGCTGCGTCGGTAGCTGTATGTGGCAGTCAACCCATATTCTTTAGTCACGGGTAAAGTGGGGGTGGGTATACGGGTTGTCAGAGTAGTGCATTGAAAGCTAATACTCTTGTGATCGTATAGTGCCTTAGAAGTAGAGCTCGCAGCACAATGGGTGTCGCAGAGATAGCACCTGCTACATTCCAGTAATCTGCAAATTCGGCGACCGACTGCTGCTGCTGGATTAGGCGCCCTATCAGGCAGCGATCGTCGGATACGGCTTGTTGTCAGTAATCACACTGCGGACAGCGCACTATTGCCTAATTCGGGCTGTTCTGTCGTCGACCATACCCCCACTCAGCTGCTTATGTCAACTTTTGGAGCAGGATCACGTACACAGCGATGCCAAACGCACCGCGGAACAATGACAGAATTCGAAATCAGCTTGTCAGTCAGCAAAATACATAATATGGACATTTCGGGTAAAGTATGTTAAGGGATGAGCAGTGGAGTGGGTATTAGCAATGCGTGGGGAATATTTCTGCAGCTAGTTGCCGGACTTTTTGAGATTCCGCGCTATGTTCGCGCCCCTTCCCTCCCCCGCCGGTATTCCAGTTCTCCACAGCCGGACAAGCAAGTTCGGAGCGGCGCGCTCCGTTAAGTCCGACTCAGTCCCTACATTTATCTTTTGGGGCAAATTATTTACTGGCGTGCATTAGTACGCAAGCCGTTAGATGACAGCTGCAATGTCAACCCGACACATGCCTTAAGTACCTATAACTCGAACTAGGACCAGTGTCGGCCTCTACCTACCTACTCCCTCACCAGAATAATCAAATTGCTGCTTTCATTGCGGTCGTGCTTGACTCTGTTCTTGGGACAAATTATTTATTGGTGGGCATTGGCACGACAGTCGTTAAATGACAGCTTCAATGTCAACCCGACACATGCCTTGTGTACCTATAACTCGAAATAGAATTAGTGTCGGCCTCTAACTACCCACCTCTACCAAAATAGTCGAATTACTGCTTTCATTGCGGTCGTGCTTGACTTTGCTCTTTGAACAAATTATTTATTGGCGTGCATTAGTACGACAGCCGTTAGGTGACAGCTGCAGTGTCAACCCAACGGATGTCCAATGTACCTATAACTAGATCTAGAACTAGTGCCAGCATCTATTTCACCAGGCCAATGGTGCTGGGCAGTTTAAAGCAGATCGTGCTTGACGAACTGGTCGTAGAGGCTCTTGCCCAGTCGGGCAGGCGACCGCTCCACAACGACACCAGCTCCCTCCAAAGCCGCGATCTTGGACTCGGCTCCTCCCTTGCCGCCAGAGATGATCGCACCAGCATGGCCCATTCGTCGTCCTGGAGGCGCAGAAATACCAGCAATAAACGAAGTGACAGGCTTGGGCTGTGCTCGAGACAGGTTGTGCTCCTTGAGAAACTCAGCGGCATCCTCCTCAGCGGATCCACCGATTTCGCCAATCATGATGATACCATCGGTCTCCTCATCTTCCAAGAACACCTTGAGTGCGTCAATGAAGTTGGTTCCTGAGAACGGATCACCTCCAATGCCGATAACCAGAGACTGGCCAAGACCCACGTTGGTGGTCTGGTTGACAGCCTCATAAGTCAGGGTGCCTGATCGCGACACAATGCCAATACGTCCTCGCTTGTGGATGGACGACGGCATGATCCCGATCTTGCACTGATCTGGAGCGATTATTCCCGGGCAGTTGGGGCCCACCAGCCTGGTTTTGCTCTGCGACTTGAGCGCGTCCACTACGCGGACCATATCGTGCTGCGGAATGCCCTCGGTGATGCACACCACCAGGGGAATTTCAGCCTCGATGGCCTCCATAATGCCAGAAGCGGCAGCGCTGGGAGGCACGAAGATGGCAGATGCAGTGGCACCCGTCTCCTTGATACCCTCCGCCAAGGTGCCGAAAATGGGCAATCCCAAATGGGTCTGACCAGCCTTCTTGGGGTTGGTTCCGCCTACAATCTTCGTGCCGTAGTCAAGAGCCTGCTGAGCGTGGAAAGTGCCCTGCTTTCCAGTAAAGCGTTCAGTTAGCAAGCGTCAAAACAACCAAAATGCGCGTTTGGTTTTTTTTTTCTTTTACTTATCTTGATATAGCACTTTAGTGTCCGAGTTGATCTTCAGGTTCTTGATGGTGTCGGCATAGCTGTGCTGGGCACGCGAAGTAGAGAAGGCTCTAATGTTAGACATTCAGCGGAAAGGGGTGCTGTCGTGATGACAAAAGCGAGTGGACCGATAGGTGGGCATAGTCTGTATAACATGTCGTTGATGAAATTAGAAACCGTTCTGCGGCAGCGGTATCATGAGTTTTCAGAATCTGTCCTATTGATGCCAGCTTGAGAGTGAATAAATGGAAGGGACTCCGCTTATAACAACCCATATGCAACCAAACAACGAGCTCTGTATTGGCATAGTACTGTTTCGCGAAGTTTCGTGAAGTATCCATAACAAAAAACACCCCAAAAGCTTGCCAGACACAACTTTGACCAGCTTTCTCTCTCTCGAAGATAAGCAACTATCCACATTTTATCTCATTCATCGACCACTTCAGCAACAACAGTTAATAGCTGCTATTAACTCTGGCTACATCTTGAGTCACAAAATCAATTGCTCCACACACACATCGTAACACGTCAACATGTAAACGCTCACCCCCCGGTCCTACACGTCCGGCAGCCGCCGTTGCCAAGTTCACACCCGAATTGACAAAAATACGAACCTCTTAGCAGAACCAGATGCCCTAGAAATAGCTCGGAAAGACATTGCAAAAGGATTGGTTTGCGGATGATTTACACGGGCCTCAATATCGGTGACAACGTGTAGGTGAAAGGAATTCGAATTGGGCAGCACACGGTAATTTTTTCGCCGGCGGTCGGGAACCTCAGGATTTGCATTCACGCCGCACTGCCCTTACACGCCTGTTACAATAGCCTCCCCTCTGTCATTGCATTCAGCGCCGTGACGTTTTCGCACAAAAATACCGACTCCCGCACCTTTGTTGCTCCGGGTAAACTCGTGAGGCTGCTGCCAATCCGATGCTGGTGGATCCCGCAAAATCCCGGCGTCTTCCAGCAGCAATACTTTTGAACACGAAAAGCAAATTACGATATACATTTCCGGAAGTGAATCTCCAGTAATATTTAGACCTAAAATCCCCTCGAGGGGGAGCCTTTACAGCTTAGCTTATTTCACCATCTAGTTTAGTTCGAATCAAACCAAACCAGGACCCGCCTCACGGTGCGTGGCGCTGGCGATGCGGCAGTTACCCGACATTTGACAATAGCCAGGTTAAGGTCACATTAGAACATGAGGAGGCCTTGTAACTATATATATTATTTATCATTTCAGAGACGTTACAAGGCTGGTTGGCTAGTATTTATCCTGGTTCCGTGCTCGGAGATGTCCAGTTCGCTGAAGTGCACGAACGCGTCCTGCAGGGACAAACCTTCGAATGTGAAGCACGACCCAGAAAGCTCTGAGTATGTGTGTGGATACTGTGGACGTGTGCTCGAGTACTCGAATATCGTCACTGAGGTGTCGTTCAGCGAAACTGCGTCAGGTGCTGCTGTAGTGACGGGTACTTACCTGGCAGCCGACCAGGCGCATGCAGGGCACTCGGTAGGAAAGTACGGTCCTCAGGGGGAGAGCAGATTCAAAACTATAGAGGCTACGAGGAAAAAAATGAATGCAATAGCCTTTGGAATCGATATTACGGAAGAAGTCATTCACACGGCTTTAGCATACTTCAAGCTCGCGCTGTCCAACAACTTTGTAAAGGGTCGCAAATCTGAACATATCGTGTGTGCTTGTATGTATCTGGCGTGTCGAATGAACGAGACTCCTCACATGCTGATGGACTTTGCCGAGTGGCTGCACATTAGTGTTTTTAATATTGGAGCCACTTATTTTGCACTACTAGACCTTCTTAAGCTGCCAAAATTGCCACTTCGCGACCCGTCGCTATTTATTCGCCGGTTTGTTGCCCGACTGGATCTGAAGGAAGACGCTCGCAAGGTGATGGAAGACGCTTCACGGCTTGTGAAACGCATGAACCAG
This sequence comes from Sugiyamaella marilandica, assembly GCA_030563205.1. Classification (NCBI taxonomy): domain Eukaryota; kingdom Fungi; phylum Ascomycota; class Dipodascomycetes; order Dipodascales; family Trichomonascaceae; genus Sugiyamaella; species Sugiyamaella marilandica. The sequence continues at coordinate 628,378 of JAKUBH010000002.1, read as the reverse complement.
GACTGGATCAGTAATGGTCGACGTCCTGGTGGTGTTGCAGCCGCCTGTGTGCTGCTGGCGGCCCGTATGAACAACATTCGGATATCTAAAGCGCAGATTGTCCAGATAGCCAGAGTAGGTGAAGATACACTTCAAAGACGTTTAGAAGAGTTCAGCTCCACAAGTGCAGGGTCTTTGACCGTGGATCTTTTTCGAAACACAAGAATCGAGTCGTCGGCTGATCCACCATCTTACGCACGTGGAAGAGAATGGGAGAAGCGAGCAGCAGAGAGGGCCTTGAAAGAGAAGGAAGTCATAGAGCGACAGGGTGAAGAACTTAGCGAGCTTGCTGAAAGCATCCGAGAACAGCATGAGCGACTTGTACGCGAGACCGCTAAAGACAATGCTGGTGCCTTTAGCAAAGATAGCTCTAATGACGATGAAATTGATTTACTGGCTGACGAAGTAGATGGACACGCTACGAGCAAGCCCAGCTCGGAGGAAACTGTTAGAAAAAAGAGCAAGAACCTTAAGGTTTCTGACATAGTTGAGGAGAACGGAATTTCCGGCCATGAAGACGATGCTGATTTCGTTGAGCTTGCTCACCAGATTGATGATACTATAAAGAGCGTAGGTGAAACGATGCTACGCAACAGCGATTCTGCAGATGGTGCTGTGCAGGACGAACTTGCACGTCTGGATGATGAGGTGATGCCAGAAAAGGTACCTGAAAAGTTTAATCCTTCAGCAGTTGGTGCGAATCGAGCCAAGGCATACCTCGAATCGTACCTCGCCAAAAAGGCAGCGGCAATAAAAGCAGCTCTATCAGAGGGCAGTGGTGAATTTGAGATTGGCGGTATCACTGCCGAGGTGAGACATGTTGACCGGGTTTCGCTTGTATCGGACGATCCAATTGAATTGGAGGATGTCGATGACGACGAAGTGAACGCGGTGCTTCTTACAAAGGAGGAGGCTGAATTGAAGAGTCAGATATGGTGGTCGATGAACAGAGACTATATAATAGAGCAGGAGAAGAAAAGACTTCGCGCAAAAGAAGACGAAGCAGCGGGCAACGTTAGGCAACCAAAGAAACGACGCAAGCCCAACCGACCGCGTGACAGTAGTAACGCGATCAAGCTCCAGGCGGATGGCACGCCACCAAGTGCTGCACAAAATGCCAGTGAAATGCTACAGACTCGTGCGTTTTCCAAGAAACTCAACTATCAAGTAGTGGACGGGCTGTTTGTCAACAAGAAGTCGGGCCAGAAGTGAGCGCTATTTTATTATTTTATTTTATTTGTTGCTGGTTTTATTGTTCAGCGGTTTATTTAATTTACGCGTCATTCCATAAAGTCTTTTATTGGCCCTTGAGTTTTACCGGTTCGGTGAAACTGCTTGCGTCATCTCGCGTAGTTCGTATCTATCTCCGAATTGATAGGCTATCCATTTCTTATACGACATAGATGAGTAATAGGCGAGAAAGGGCTGAAGATATTAGGGATAGAACATCGATAAAGCTCTTGAAGGGCGTTGGGAATTAATGCCATGCTATCATCTATAAACATTCCTTTAGCAAGGAGTGGCCAAATCACGGTATGGATGTATTTGATGGTATCAATAGTTGTGCGTCTTCGACAGTATTATTGGATTTGAACATAACGTAGAAGAAAATCAATTTGCGCCCCTGAACACATCCTTTCCTTCTGAGAGCTTCCCCCCCCCCCTATCAACTACTACCGTTGCAGCGTTCAATCAGCTTTTCCCGCTTATCATTGCTACTGTTGCAGCATGGATCGCTATGGACGCCTCCAACGGATGTCACCGACCTATGCTTGAGGGCCGGGTAGTGTGGATCGATCAGGGTTGTAGCATCCCCGCCGACGTCCGATGAATTCACTACATCTATCTCGAGAATAATGTTCACAAATAAACATTTGACATAGCCGGAATTCAAGAGTTAGCTTATGTCTTTTGACCATACTATCTGACCTTCCCACCGGTTGCATCCGTTCCCATCGGTTGCTTGTTAGCACCATCTCATCTCATCGTGCTTTCATGTCGGACCTGCATGTGGATGAGTCAGGGCAGTGACTCTGTCTCACCGTACGCTGTGCGACTAGCAGTCACCCTCTACCAACATTTCACCAGTTTTCTAAGCAACTGATAGGTGCCCATCGCTTATCTATCATGGCCTTGAACTTTAATTTAGATGTTGATATTCCGATACCTAGGCATCAGAAGATCTGCATATTGCCCCTGTCCTAAGAGGAACTAGGAGCTAGCTAATATGTCGTATATGCCTTGCATGGATCGGCCCTGCACTGCAGGATGCACAACTTTTCCTGTTCCGCTGTCCACAATTTCCAGTTTTGGGAATGTATACCCGTCGCAAAAGTATCATCTTTTGCGATAACTTCCGGGCTTTCATTCTGATATTGATCCGAGTTCTCGGCTTTCCTTGGTTTCACTTCGCTGTGAGTGGAAGCTCTTTGGGAAATCTCACCGCGACACGCCTTGATAGCAAAGTGTGCCGTTCTCTCCTTGCAAAACTTTGATAACCACTCATTTAAAATTGCTTTTTCTTTTTTCTTTTCTCTCAGCACTCAATTTTTCTGCATTGCAGATGGGTCCATGAATATATATACTACGACACCTCCTCGTACACAGATTTTGCAATCGAACCTCCGCTAGTTTTCGCTACTTTTTAGAAGTCGTTGTTGTCGGATCATAATTTCGAACCATGTCTCTCAACGACATAGAGAAGGACATATCTTCACCCTCCAAAGGCGTTGAATCAAGAGAGCCCTCTGGATATGATAGTACTCATCTGTCATCATGGCAGCAATTCAAGGACTCATTCAAACCTGCTGATCTGACAAGTTCTGAGTATGAAGGTTTGACTGCCGTTGAAAAGGCTGCCCTGGCTACGGCGAACTCTCCGTTGAATAGATCCTTGAGAAGCAGGCACTTGCAAATGATCGCGATTGGAGGATCTATCGGTACGGGTCTCTTTGTTGGATCTGGAGAATCGTTGAGCTCTGGTGGGCCTGCATCTTTGTTGATTGGCTTTGCTCTTATTGGATCCATGTTGTTTTGCACAGTTCACGCGCTTGGTGAATTAGCAGTAGCTTTCCCTGTCGCAGGTGCATTTGCAACCTATGCTACCAGATTTGTTGATCCTGCCTGGGGCTTTGCAATGGGTTGGAATTATGTTCTTCAGTGGCTTGTTGCGTTTCCCTTAGAACTGGTGGCAGCATCGGTGACCATCCAATACTGGAGTACTGATGGTAATCCCGCAGCCACTGTGTCACCTGCTGCTTGGGTCTCTCTTTTCTGGGCGGTCATAGTAGCAATTAACTTCTTTGGCGTAAAAGGATATGGTGAAGCGGAGTTTGTGTTTTCACTGATAAAGGTAGTTGCTGTTGTGGGGTTCATCATCCTCGGCCTTGTTTTGGTTTGTGGTGGTGGCAGTCAGGGATATATTGGTGGTCGTTACTGGCATGATCCTGGTGCATTCAGCTCTGGATTCAAGGGCCTGTGCTCTGTGTTTGTGAATGCCGCGTTTGCTTTCTCTGGAACCGAGCTTGTTGGATTGGCATCTGCAGAAACCAAGAACCCGAGAAAATCACTTCCTCGAGCAACAAAACAAGTTTTCTGGCGAATTACACTCTTCTACATTATATCTTTGATTATGGTTGGTCTCTTGGTCCCATACACCGATCCAAGGCTTCTCGGTAGCAGTTCTGTTGACATCACTTCGTCACCTTTTGTTATCGCGATTAACAATGCTGGTGTCAAAGTTCTGCCGTCTATTATGAATGTGGTAGTATTGATAGCGGTACTCTCTGTTGGTAACTCTTCGGTTTATGCGAGTTCTCGAACTTTGGCTGCTCTTTGTGCTGCAGGCCAAGGACCTCGCGCGTTGGCCTATATTGACCGGCAGGGACGCCCTCTGGCTGGCATAGTCATCACTTCTTTATTCGGGCTCATCTCATTTGTATCCGCCTCAAGCGCGGAGGGCTCTGTCTTTACCTGGCTATTGTCTTTATCTGGTCTTTCATCCCTTTTCACCTGGGCTTCGGTATGCTACTGCCACATAAGATTCAGAAGGGGAATGTCTGTGCAGAATCGCACAACCGACGAATTGGCATTTACCTCTGCTGTAGGAGTTTGGGGATCCTGGTATGGTCTTATTCTCAACATTTTGGTTCTGATTGCCCAGTTCTGGACTGCGCTGTTTCCGATTGGAGAGTCACCAAGTCCTACATACTTCTTCCAAATCTATCTTGCTTTCCCCATTGTCTTAGTATGCTATGTTGGTTACAAAATATGGTACCGACCTCCATTGGTGAGGGCTCGCGATATGGATCTCGACACTGGTCGACGGCAAATTGATCTAGATCTCCTGAGACAAGAAATAGCTGAGGAGAAGGCCTATATTGCTTCAAAGGGCATGCTTTATAGGATGTATCGATTTTGGTGTTAAGAACACTGCATAATGAAAGCCATGATTAATGATAAAAAAATAATTACATCTAACTGGAATACTATGTACATAATTTCAAAGCTAACTTCATTTGTCGAGTGATTTCGCATGCACCAGCTTGCCCGCTACTCCTGCTCCGTATTTAGCTGCGTTTCGCTTCTGCTTGATGAGCACAAATAGCATTCCGGTAGTTAATAGAGAGAGTCCATACCATGTAACAATGTACTGGAAGTGAGTGTTACGGAAATCTACCTTTGGGGGTTTGCCAATGGGGATTCCTCGGCGCGCCAGCTGCTCCGGAAACGCCTCGCGACCATCGAGAGTCAGGTCCTCCAAAGCCTGAATATATACAGGTTGCGACCCTGTTCGAGCCGCCATATCGTCAATGCTCATGAAATACCAGCTGTTTTTTTCCGGTTCGTCTTCAGGCGTGAAGAAGTTTTTAAGAGGCTTTTGACGTAACATGCATTCGATTGTCTGCTCTCCTTGCACCAAAGAGTCTGGTCGAGACTCCTGGCTTCGGAACTGCTTCGCAATCCAGCCACGAAATATGAGTAACTTGGAGCCATCCTTTCTCTCTAGAGGCGTCACCACATAGTAGCCGTCTTGCCCGTCATAGAGGCGTGGTCCCACGAGCATTTCTTGATCATGTCTAAAGGTTCCAGAGACAGTCACGCGACGGAAATCGAACTCCTTATCCGCTACTTCCGCATTGAGTTTTGGCGGCAACGGCAGAGTTGGAAGAGCCAGACTATTCTCTGCTCTGGCAATGAGCTCTTGCTTCCATTTCAGTCTCTTGACCTGCCATGTTCCCAGTCCAAAGGAGATGATGGGCATCAAGAACATCAACCCCAATAGAGCCCCATTTCCCGCTCCTTTGGCATCATTGGCTTTCTTTGTTCTGATTGGCTTCCAGTCTACTGTTGATGTCTTTACAGATCGCCTCAATGATGGACTGAACAGCCTAGTCCTAGCCGGTCTTACGATCTGTCGAAGCATCAAAGTTGAAGAAAGGTCAGAGCTACCCTTACCGAACGACACCACATCCGTGATGCAGCTGCAGATATATATGTACGTTAAGAAAAAGTTATACGACGACATAAAATAACATTATACAACTTATAGTACAACCTATTGCGCCGTTTAAAATGCGTATACATTGTGCATATGAAATAAATAAATACATAACTAACTAACTTGTAATATGCATCACCGAATAACCGCTCTTGGATTTGCTATGGCAGTCGAGCGGATCTTGTCGCGCAGCTGCTCAATTTTCCGCTGCTCTACTTCAGACGCAGTTGCCACGACGCTGAACTGGCGATCCTTGACTGTGTTTTGCACTGCTGGTAATGGAACCGGATTTGCGGGCCTGAGATGATTCTTGGGCACCCGATAAAACCAGTCGGTCTCTTCATTGTATTCGTACAGTGCCCAGTCAACGCCATATGGCTTGGGCTCCAGCATATACAAAGTATGCAGGGGAACATCCAGATCTCCTATAGCTTCACGACCCAGATTCATGAAATACGCTAATAAAACACGCGCAACCACTCGGTGACATATAATTAGACAATTGTCCATCATTCGCTCCATTTCCACGATGACTGGGCGGAGACGATTGATGACGTCCAAATAAGACTCACCACCAATGCCAGGGTACCTGTAATGGATCTTGTTGGCCATCCGCGCTGCGAACTCTTGAGGGTACTTTTCTTTGATCTCTGAATACGTCATGCCGTCACATATACCGGCTCCCAGCTCATTTAACATGCGCATTTCTTTAACGTCAAAATAGTCTTCGTCAAAGAAAGCAGCAGTCTCTACACTTCTCCGCAACATGCTTGTCCACGTACAGAAATGTGGCTCGACAGGCTCGTTCAACGGAGTCGTAGGCTGAGATCCCTTTGTTTTTAAGAGACGAGCAGTCTCTGCAAATCTCGCAAGCTGGTTTTTACGGAACTCCGTCCTCTGGTAATCCATAAACCGCGCCAGAGCCTTTCCGAATTTCCTACCTCTTTCGGTCAAGGGAGCATCTCCACCGATTCGCCCAACTGCGTTATCCTCGCTTTCGCCGTGACGGGTGATCCATATCTGTCGCTCTGCAAGGTTAAAGTTGAGAAGGAAAAAGACTGCTTGGCCCGCCAGAAACCCTTGAATATTCGCACAAACCACCTTTTGGCCCACATTAATCATTTTAATATACTGGAATTCCTCATTAGCCTCCTCTGCAGCATCGATGGTCTCGTAGGCTTTCTCATAGTTGCGTAAGCGTTCCACAAAATCCTCCAACGCTACCTTCTCGTCCATGTCGCGATAATCGGGCCCAGAAAGCTTGAGCCTAATGTTTTGCTCAATGATTTCTGACTTTGTGCAAATGCTCTCCAGAAAAAGCACTTTCAAAAGCCCGTTGCTGCGCTCCTTGACTCTGTCAAAGACCTTCTTTCGACGTGCAACCGTTGTATTGGTTGCATCGAGAATACCAACACTGCCATTTTCCAGCAACACGAAATCTAAGAGCTCCTCCAGTGTATCCATAGCCCACTGCTCTCTGAGATGAAAAGTTTCCGCATTATCGGGTGCGAAGAAATCAGCCGACTGCAAGGTCGGCGAATCTGCAGCTGTCTTGTTCTTGTGGCCGTCGTCGGCAGCTGGCTTGTTCTTGCGGTCATCATCGACAAATACATTTTCTTCTGAAACAGCTGCGCCACTGTGAGGAGGCCCATCTGGCAACGGTCGATGAGCGGGCCCAACATGTTGATTTGCTCGACGACGGGTGTTGCCGACGTTAAAGATGCGACATTCGTGCTGCTGCCAATTCAGATAGCGGCTCAGCTTTTTTGTCACATAGGACTTTCCTCGCGCAGGAAGTCCAACCATGACAATCACCAGCTTTGACTCGACGTCACGAGCAGCAATTTTACCGTCAGGAGACACTTTGGACCTGGTGAGGCCTGGTACGTCCAACGTGGTAGCACGTCTTTGCGGCAAAGTCAAAGGGGGGATGTTTGTCAGCGACGAAGACCTCTGAGGAGCCATTTTCTCCGCATCCTCTGGGTGAGATGAACCGTGCTGCTGATGTGTTGTAGATATCGTAGCTTGAGAAGCAGACGGACCGGTTGCAACTTCTTTCGGAGAGTTGGTATAGGAAATGACGGGAGTGTCAGAAGCTGCGTGGCGGTTGAAGGAAGTGGTTGACATTCTGCGGCCAAGGTGGCCTCCTACCAAGATACTGGGACTCAAAAGAGAATCTCCACCATCCGGTGGTGAAGACACGGCGGGGCTGCCCTCGCTGCTGCTTGTCACAACAGTGAGATTGAGCGGAGACTCAGACGTGGACATGTTGGGCGTCTGAGAAAACAGGCTCAGCTGGTCACGGCACACTAACCTAATGGAAACGGTATGCAAATATAGGTACTCTGAATACTGTTGCTGACTATGACACAACCACACAAATACCACGGCCCGAGTTTGGTGTGGAAGGGAAATTAGCACCAGCCAATATATATGTACATGTCGATGTTAGGGTGCTGCCGGATTATCTCATCCTGCATATTGTGAGTTGAAGAAGTTAACTAAACGGTTGAGCAATTCATCTTAGTGTCCGCTGGGTAACTGTATGCGGACAGTCTGTTGAGATCCACCAGCTGGTATTCAAAATGATTACTCACTGGGTAGCTTTGAACCTCAAGCTTCAAGTACCTTAGCCGCGTTCATCATCGAAGTGCTCCATAACTCAGCTACTCCAAAGCGGATCAAGATTTATTTGCTAAGTACATAACCACAAAGCGGAATGATATAAACCAGTTAAATATTACCTATTACAGGCACTTTATAAGGCACCCCCGCTCACTCAGTTTTGCCGTTCGTAGGCGCACTACCGATGCATTTCGACAAGCTATCGAAAAAAAAGGCGGTATTCCACACTAAGTTGGGGTTGAGCAGCCACATGGGCTGGTCGACTGATTCTGTTGGCTGATGGTTGCGAGACAGCCCCTTACAGCTTGTCTTCACAACTTGGCTGTATCAATGCATACAAAGCAAAATCACTCTACAGAGGCCATAACCAATGTAGTCCGACTTAGATTTCTGTAGTTGACTACCTCATCGGTTGACCGGATAAACTGTCATTGCTACATACCTTATCGGATGCCCTTACCGCTATCAATTAACCGGAGTATATGTGCTGCGTTACCACTAAAAATACACTATAAAACGTCATGACAAACTATTTTCGTACTTGAGCCAAGCATCTGAAGATATAATTCTCGTATGTTCTCAGCGGGCACCGGGCATTTTCGCACCATTAGATCATCCCAGCAGCCTTAGTGTCAGTTCGACTGATGCAAATGTACAAGCCGAAGCCGGAATAGCTCGCAGAAGAGTTGGTACAATGCCTTTCCAAAATCCCAGCCAACCTTGAGCTCGCCATGTCTGCCTCGAGGCCTCAATTGCGCTCAGCTTTACACCATCAAACGGGTTGCTCTGCACTTTGCTCTTGATGACGTCCAGCGGGTACGATGCGATCCACAGCGCTTCTCCTGCTCCCGCGCCGAATACCATAAGCTTCCAAGCAGGAATATCTTCCCTCTTTACGTTAGGCTTTGAAATCTCACGAGCCATCAGATACTCGAATGTCAAGAACCAGACACCGTACGCTTGAAACTCCCTCAGGGCAGTGACAGTAATGCCACGAAAAATGCCAGCAGTACCGTGTATCTTCCAGATATCCTTGGCAGCATGGAAAGGTCCTCTGTACCTGTTGTCCTTTTGGGTTTGCATTAGAATCCTCAATTGCTCTATCGGGGACGAAATCAATGTGTTTGCTAGTCCTGCTACCGCGCCTGCCAGGTAAAACTGAGGAAAAGTCAACGCACTGACAGCAACAATTCCATTTTTACGGTTATATTCTTGCAACTGGCGCTTGGACTCATGAAAAGCATAGAACTGGACTGACACACAGGCTCCGACACCTATCAAAGGAGCAGTTGTTCCCTTATAAAATGCAGTTATGCCTTCTTTCGTCAGTGTCTTAGTGAACGCTTCTACCGGCGTCGAAAATTGGCCTGTCTGAAGGCGGACTTTGACCAGGTCAAACGGTTGGCCCACAAGCACTTGGACAGCTCCGCCAACAAACCCTGCTGCGGTATCTTTCAGCTTCCTCGTTAATGACTGATCTGGAGCTTCCGTCATGGGTGTTGGCAACGCGGCTCAATCAGTCACACACTCTAGATCAATATGAAGCTCTCTCAGCACGTCATTGACGCAGCAGCCATTGCAGCCCTTATCTACTTTGAATGCGTCGCGTGCGTATTGACAGGGGAAATCTGACAGACTCCATTCGACCACTATTAAAAACTTTTGGTGAACTTGAATTAGAATGTTTTTGCTGCTGAGTTGACATTGAGCCTACTGCTTGAGTTTAATTCGCAGCGATAATGTTAAGGTTGCTTTTACTAACTTTATAACGAACCGAGTATGTAAATACATGTTAAAGTGATCTTAATGATTGGTTATAATAAAACTTATATTTTAAATACGTTCCGAACTATCACTTGGTATATTATACCAGAGGTATAGCGGTGGGAACAAGTTAATACATAATCCGGTGGATATACAGCTACGGTTGGCAACAGCCACGGCATAACAGCTTAGCCTATTGGCAACCTATCCACGAATTCAGACTCGCTTTAAATAGGATTCAATACTAGGATATATCCCAAAATATTAGAGACAATATCAGCCCTTCAATCAAAAAATTCAAGCAGATGCTTTGAGAGGACTTGTGGAATCTCCTCTGGAATATAATGGCCACTGTCTAATGGCTCTCCCGTAACATCGTCAGCAACTCTTCTCCATAGAGAAATAGGATCAAAGCATTTTTCAATAACTCCATGTGCTCCCCAAAATACTTTCAGAGGACAGGTAATTCTTCTTCCTTGACGGATATCTTCTGATGCGTCCTCCAGATCAATAGTAGAGGAAGCTCTATAATCCTCACACATTGCATGGGCTGCATCAAAATTGCGAATTGTCTCTATGTAACCCTGGATGATCTCATTTCCAAAAGGCTTGAGGCCCGCAAATCGAGATCCAATATGAGATTTTATAAAGACATCTGGCTTCCCTGTGATAAGCTGCTCTGGTAAAGGACTCGGCTGGATCAAGAAAAACCAGTGGTAATACGAAGTTGCAAAAGTCAAGTCAGTGGACCTATACATGTCCAGAGTCGGACATATATCCAAGAAAACAGCCTTAATCACTCTTTGTGGGTAATCAACACAAAGCTTGTGGCCTACTCTGGCACCTCTGTCATGTCCACAGAAGTAGAATTGATCAACCAAGAAATGATCCATCACAGCAACGCAGTCGGCGGCCATTCTTTTCTTACTGTAATTTGAATGATCCGATACCCCTTTCGGCTTTGATGATAGTCCATATCCCCGCAAATCTATGGCGAAGATGGTAAATTTCTTGCACAGGGCTTCGGCAACAGTATTCCAAATTACCAGGGATTCAGGAAAACCGTGAACCAACAATAGGGACGGTCCCTCACCTCCTCGAATACCATGGATCGTAACGCCAGGTTCAACTTGAACGTCAAACCTTTCAAAACTTTCTAACATTGTTTGAGTCTTATCCAATACATCTAAAAATCATCAAGGTGTGGATGGATGATAGCGCGGTTTGCCTGGCTATAAAACAGTTTATTAGTGCAATAACTACGGTGCGCAATATAGTTTATCCGCAGAACTTCCCCACTTCGGGAATGCGCATGCAGGTCAAGACAGCGAACTTGGTACTATATCCCGTAACACAGAAAAATAAATATATTCCATCGGAATTGACATAATATAAGATTGATATAAATTTCCGGGTTCCCCCGGGGTATGTATTAAAGCTTTCGGGACCGAATGGCATTTGGTTTCCACTAGTTCGCCACCAAGTCACTTTTATACAGCAGCATTCAAATATGATCACACTAAGTGTCCAAGCGTATCGAACCAATGATTTTTGAATAGTTATCAAAATAATGAGACTTACTTAGTTCACACATATGACATCAATCTGCTTTCACAATATCCCGCAAATCATCGTCCCCAAGAAGTATAACAGAAGTCCACAAACTCACCCCAACCAAGGCAGCTATCACACATAGATATGCGACGATTGATTTGTTGAAAATAAGATCATATACAAGAGACATTAAAATCGAGCTGATGCCGGCCAATACCATCTCCAAGAACAGCTTCGCACCAAAAAACGTACCAGCAAAATGCTTTGGAACGAGCATCATTAAACAATAATCCGATTCATGATTCCAAATGGTAATGGAAACAACATATATTGGAAAGAAGGCAGGAGACAATATGCTCAGGCCAATGCCACATAGGCATGTTACCATGCAAACTCTTAATAGCCTGATCCGAGATTCATACGACTGAAAATAATAGGAACAAAGACACATTAAGGGGACCGAGGAAACATTCCAAAGCGGGTTCCGTTCGATGGAAAGAGATGAAACTGATATCCACATTGATATAGCGACAATGTTAATAAGCAGCATTCCGATAATGCTAAGACGTTTGTTTTTAGACTTGTTAACAACCATTGACATATCATTTAACAGGCTTAACCGAGTCACGGAAGAAAACATTGAACGTATGCCCCATGACTTGGAAGGATGTTCAGGAGAGCTATCCGAGGCCTGTGACTGTGAAGTGAATAGAAGCCATCCCACCAGAGATGCTTCCAGTATTAGCCAGATACTTCTATATGAATCCACATAGTACTCCATCGTATAAAACGCCCCAACTAAGCCGAGCATGTTAATATAACCGCACTCGAATAAATATAGTTCCAGCAGAATTTCTCTCACTGCAAGATTAGACAAGCTGTTAAGAGTGGATGCCAGTAGTAACACTGGCAGTCCAAAATCTAGTCGTCGTGCACACCAGGTGATGAAGTCGCTGCAAAGCACGGTAAACAGCGAGATCCCTAGTAGTGGCACTCGTCCTCGTCGATCTGAGACCTTCATAATCAGGCTATATGAAAAGGCAGGCACAAAGAGATATGGCAGCCACTGCACCAACGACCAAGCAAATGCCATCTGGAAGGGTTTGCGATGTTGAAAGCAGGAGTCGTCATCAAGGTTCCATCGACGGCAGACAATGGAGCGCGTAGTACTATCCACGAATTGACTAAATTCTGTTCGCAATATGTCTGTGAGGTTTTCGAATAATTGCTCCATACCACCCTGGGAAAACTCCAGTACATAGTTTCTGCCCGAAATCGCAGACCACTCCATGCCGTCGAAGTACTCATCATGACATATTCCTAATAATTGAATATCTGACTCTTCTAACACAATAGGCGTTTCATATATGACTTTTCCATTCCCTTTGTGAACAGAAACACGTATTCCGGGTATGGAATCACCAAAGCATTGTTTCAAATCACGGAATTTATCTTGTTCCGCATCCAAATTACTGCTCTCATGTATTTCCGAGTCACGAACTTTCACTATAAAGCTCCTATCATCAAAATATGCATCATGACACCTCCTCAATATAGTCAGTTGCTCATCTGCTAATGCTTCAGATAATGAATATTCTATTTGTTGAACCTGCGATATTGAATAGCTTACTTGTTGCCCCAATTTTTCAAAAATGCACTGTGCGACTTCGTCAGTCTGTATCGCACCCGAAACCGGCCAAACTAAAAACAGCCCAAACAAGAAATTCCACATTTATATTGTGAAACGGGCTGTTACAATGCTGACCAGTCGATTAAAATGTCAACCAAAGCGGTGGCGAGTCGTAACAGCCTCTGCACTGCACTAAGGCGGCTGACAATCGAAGATGCTTAACACGCTCTAGACCAGATGGGCCTCCCCGCGCAGAACTCCAGCGTTGAGACGACACGGACGCATTGCTATTGCCTCCATCATTGCAAAAAGAAAACATCCAGCATACTGAAGAATGACGCAAGTCTTATTCTTTTTCACCCTTTTAGATGTATCTCTTCTGTGTAGTTTGGCTCACCTGTCCACTCCTCTGATCGAGAGCTTAATCCTATTTAACACCTATTGAACTTTTGATTTCTCACATTTTTTCAAGTGCTTCCAATATTAGGCGTCTTTCGCTGAAGTATGGCAAATGATGAATGGATACGCTATAGCCCTCAATTGATAATCAAAGTAACATAAGTTCAATCAATCTCTCCGTTACGTGAGATATTCGTAGTGTTTATTATCTTCGTTCGTCAACCTCATATTCGCCTATTTGCTTGGTTACCAGGGTTAGGCCCCGTAGATTGGCAGTCATAAGGAGCTGCATGAACGTTTTATGCAAGGCACTATGGCCGAGCGGTTAAGGCGAAAGATTAGAAATCTTTTGGGATTCTCCCGCGCAGGTTCGAGTCCTGCTGGTGTCGTTATTTTTTTTTTCCTGCAAGGATCTTGTTCTTTCATTATAATTTTTGTTCAAAGCTTTGAACGAACCGCAGTCCAGTCAGAGTCAACTCTTTTGGGTGTTATGCCTATAAGACATACGAATGGATGGAATGACTGGCTTTCAGTCGATACGGACTGTCACAGGATCTCGGGCTAGATGTGGTATTTTCAAGCTTGGAGCTCACGTTGATCCTATCAGCACTCCAGGATTTGTCCTACAAACATCAAGAGGAACCTTTCCCCACTTGACGCCAGATAATCTGGCGAAATGTGTTGCAAACGTATCCTCTCCTGCAACGTTGATTAGTGCTGAAGATTTCATGGAGAAGATACCTCACCAGGAACCGGCCTTTCTAAGGTACATGAATGGGCCTGCAAAGGACTTGCTGGCTTTACCAGATAGAATGCCTGTGGTAATCAGCGCGAGACGGAGCATTCCTGTCCCATCTCCGCAATCGAACTTTGACGATAAGTTGGGGATCATGACATCAGAGGGGTTTCGTCAGATGCCGTTGGAGGGGTTTCATAAATTTGTAAATAAATTCTCTCCCGACTTGGTTCTTTCCGTGCCAGATATCCCGAATCTTTCACCCGAGGGACGTCCGGGGAACAACAGAGCGCGAAAAATGCTGAACAGAACTGGAAATTGGTTGAAAGGCCTAATCGATGCTAGAAACGAGAATGGTCTAAATTATGCTGTCATTGCACCTATCTTACCAGGGCTTTCGCTTACACAGCAGAGCGAATACGTGGGTGAAGTTATGGCTAATGATAATGTTGCTGGTATCAGCCTTTGGAATTCTAGAGCTGCTCGACTTCCCGAGAGACAAGTGGGTCTTCAGCGCAAAAGTCAAGCTGCGAAAACAACTGACGAGGACAATGTTGACCCGACATCGGATTTGACGGTCACTTTGAACCATTTAGAAATCGCTGGTTCGAAAGATTTGTCGCGACTTATAGTGACATATGCAAGCGGCATTAGCACTCCTCATGAAATTTTAGATATGGTCGATAATGGCGTTGATTTGTTTATGGCAACAATGATATCAGAGTACACAGACAGCGGGATTGCGTTAGATTTTCGATTTCCAGCAATGGAAGAGCATCCGACATTTGGTTATAACATGTGGGACGAAAAATATAAGACTGACATGACAGAACTCGGTCGTGCGAACACGGCTACAATTCCTGATAATGCTCATTATAATAGAGCATATATTCATCATCTTCTCATTGCACACGAAATGACTGCTTGGATAATCTTACAAATGCATAATATGGCAGTTGTTTTGTCGTTCTTTGATGGGATCCGAAAATGCATTGAAAACGAAACTTTCTGCGCGGAGAAAGAAAAGTTTCTTAAAGTGTATGGTGACAAGTCTCATATACTTGATTTAAAGCATGCGTTCAAGTCAAAGAACTCCGTCCCTAAAGTGCGGGGATATGCAGTCGGCTATGAGGACGAAATCGCGAGACGGAAAGAAGGTAGCTCGCAACGCCTAAATGATCCGCCGTTTCGAAAGCTCTAGAAATTTATATATGAATAAATGGCTTGCTTCTTTGTCATATTGTGGTCATTTCTTACATATGGTTCAGTATTCGCGCCAGGTTTTTATTAGTATCTGAATCTCCTAGCTGAACTGCTCTGTGCCACAAATATAGACGTGGAAATTGCTTGGAAATTAATGGCAGAGATCATACTGCGGTACATTTGACACCACTGACATATATCTGATGGGTTGGCTGGCACGTTGTTGGATGTTAACAATACTGCAGCGTCTGCGGCAGACTTCAACTTCTGAATATATGTATGCCTGTGTATCCGGCGACATATTCGAACGCGTTAGCTACAAGCGAACAGCTCAACGCGACTCCATCTGCGTACGATGATATCACTAGAGCAGATGAAATCAAGAGGCGATTCTTGGCGTCTTCGGTAGTCCAGGTTGCAGGAGTATTTCTGAAAGCAAAGCAATTGGTGATATCGCGAGCTATTGTGCTTTTACAGCGGTTTTATACAACAAATAGCCTGAAGGACTACCCTATATTGCATATTTCAGGGGCAAGCATCCTTGCGTCAAGCAAACTGGCGGGAGGAACACCAATTTCTCCTCAACACATATTTGTAGTACTTAGCTTCATTCAGGAGCATCCAAAAGTCCTGTCTCCTGAGTCCGACAGGAAACCAATGCCAAGCAGTGATGACAGACAGAGCATAAGCATATTGGATATAACACAATCAGAAATTGAACTCATGGCAGGCATCGCTTTTGACTGTCAGGTGGTGCTCCCTTACGCTCTAGCTCTTCATTATATCCAGTTACTTGGCCTGCATAAGCGGACAAATGGCACGTTAGTGTGTCAACGGACGTGGACATTCGTAAATGATGGAATAAGAACAAGCCCTTTTTTGATGGTAGTACACCAACCAAATGTGGTGGCGGTTGCTGCGATAGTTCTGGCAGCTACGAGCTTAAACAGTGTGATTTCTGAAGTACCAAATTGGTGGGAACTGTTCGATGTGGACTCGGAAGATATGGGCCATGCGATGGTCATGATTGCCAATGGAACTGAATACGAGGCACAGTTTAACTGGGACATCATCAAATGGCAATAACTAAACATTGTACATATGTATTTGCGCTTTGCAATATTATGGCGGGCCCTTTTCGACTTTTTCCTGCCCAGCTTTTTCAAGTAATGTTAAGTCTTTCCTTTAAAATACCAAGACGGTGCTCAGTGATGCGAATAGCTTCAGCCAACTCTTGCTCAGAATAGGCGTGATAAGAATGACGCGCTCTATCATCAAAGCCTTTTGGATACTGGATGTAATCCATGCTTAGTGGTCTTGAGTCGGCGACAAACTTTGTTCTGTCATCCAGCCACTTCCACATTTCGAATTCTTCTTCCAGGCGTCTCAATCTCAGTTGGTCAGACAAAGACGGTCCTTGAAAAAACGTCTTCAATACCACCCAAGTTGTAAATAGTAAAAATAAAATAATCGCCCAAAGAGGGAGAGGAACAGCAGCAATTGGCTGACTAGTGGCTAGAAAACGAACAGTCCCAAGAAATGATTCCTGAGCTGGTCCCCTTTCAGCGTCATCTCCGGGCTGCCGTTTTCCTTTCTTAGCCTTCTTAGATTTCGCTCTTTTTGGCTTGGCGGCCCTTTTCTGACCAGGTGCTCCAGAACCTTTAAGAGCTTTATTGATCTCAGCAACCAGTTCCCTGGCATAAGAAGCCTGTCCATCCTGTGCACCCTTTTCTATGGGGCCCTTGAGCCAGCTCTTACCAGACCACTGAATGGAGTAAGATAGCTCGATTTTGGTCCTGTTGTTATCAGCCCAACAAAGAGCCACTTTCGATCTCGTCACAAATGCATTTCCACTCGGAACATCAGGCGTGTTCACGTTTGTGACAACGACAACATTATTCTCCAAGTCCCAATTTTCAATGATATCAGTACATATGCATTTTGTGCTTTTAGGTCCGACAGGGCCCGATAATGGCTTGATATACTCATAATGTCGAGTTTTTTTGCCATCTTCATCCGAATAAGCGGGGATAGAGTTAAGATTGGTGCTTTTTTGGTTCTCGATTAAGAACCGTTTGTACCACGTCGAGTCTGAGCCATACACCAGCTTGGCAACGACTCCAAGTGGAGCAGCAATGATTTCGGTAACCAAGAGCTTTTCATTGGAGCTGAGCTCTGGCAGCTCGGTGGCCGGGTGTGTTTCCGGACCCTCGAGCGGAACAGGCCATTTGGATCCACCTTTTGCGGGCGTAGCACCTGAGGATGCTTCCACTGCACTGGTGGACTTGACTGTTTTGGATCCAGAACTGGCAGCTGCTGGCTCATTGTCGCTGTCAAAATCGTCAGAAAGAAACTCGCCTGATGACACATCACTGAGTGTATCCGAGGCATGCTCTGCATCTGCTTTACTGTCGTCGCCATTGTTGGCATTGTCATCGTCGTCGTCTTCGTCATCAGAGCTGCTCTCCGAGTCTGATATGAGCAGGAATCCACGGTTGTGGGCACCGCCATCGGTTCTTGACGTCTGGAGCGGGCTAGCCTTCTTCCAAATGCTGTTGAGGAACTCAAACACGCTGTCTCGAGACACGAAACTCGCAAAAGAGTGCCTCGCATGCAATGTCTGGATAACAATCCCGTTAGGAAAGAGTCCAGCCGTGTTCTTCTTCTCGATGGTGACGATCTCGTCAAATTCGATCACCAAATTGGTGACCCAGCCCAGAATGTTGGAATTGAAGCACACATGCTTCTCCGAAACGTAGAGCCGTCCCTGGAGCAGGATCTCGCGACTCAAAGCGCAGCTGAAGTCGTCAAGTAGATAGTCGTCGGGGTGGACCGACTTGAACAGACGATGGAACTCGCGGTTTCGTTTTCTGCTGGCATATGCAAATCCGGTCAACTTGACGGGACCCATCGTGCTTGACCTCGAAAATGACAACTGTGTCGCTGAGTCGCCCGAGTAATCCTCCTCGTCTATGCCCAAAGTGTCACTGCGTCCGTCCTTTTGGCGCAGCTTCAGAGTGCTCGACGACACTTCGCGATGCCGCTTTATGGGTCGCAGCTGTCGATTGTTGTCATTGTCGCTGTCAGAGTCGTGTCCGTAGTGATGCACAATCGACGGGACGCCATGATCCCCTGGCTGAGCAGAACGGTCTGCGGCAGCTCCCAGCTGGCTGAATCCTGACGAAGTGGCCCTGTCTGGGGCGTGTCCATCATTGCCTCCGTTGGCACCACCACTAGTAGCGCCAGACACTGAATTGGCTGCTGTAGAAGCTGAACCAGGCGCTGCGGCCTTTGCAGGGGTGTCTGGTTCGCCGTCGAGCCCCAGAGCAGCCAGAGACAGCTCTCCCTTCCCCATCGTGGCAATTGCCGACCGTATGGGCTCGATGCGGATCTCATTGACCACTTCGTTGATGTCCTTCTGATCGGGATGATCGTAGAGCTCGGCAGAAAGCGCAGAGTCCTGGCTGGCGTTGTCCGGGTTCGCGTGGTCGTGCGTGGACACCGTATCCGACTTCAGGCCGCCAGTAATGGTGTTGGCTGCCGACTGGGCTGCCGACATCACGGAAGACAGGAAAGTGGAAGCAGAGGAGGGCGCAGTGCTCTGAGGATGCGGTTCCTGTTCTTTCGACCCGACTCTGGCCCTCGTGGACGGCGATCTACCCAGC
The DNA here is from genome assembly GCA_030563205.1 of Sugiyamaella marilandica. Taxonomy (NCBI): domain Eukaryota; kingdom Fungi; phylum Ascomycota; class Dipodascomycetes; order Dipodascales; family Trichomonascaceae; genus Sugiyamaella; species Sugiyamaella marilandica. The sequence goes on along the minus strand of JAKUBH010000002.1, from coordinate 609,263 downwards.
TTGAGAAGATCATGGTAGTGCAGTTGCGGATGACGTTCTGGTGAAGGAGAATGGGGCCTGAACGGAATTGATCGTGCCTCGTGCGAATACGTGTTTCGCCCAGCTCGCTCGCTGTCCAACGAAAGCGACGATGATGCTGGCGACTCGGTCATGTGGGGAGTTGTCGCAGCTGCTAAGCACTGAGTACTGATGATGAAGCCCACCAAATGTGGCACACTATCACCACCGATATATCAGTCCTCCGCCGACTATAATTCAGTCAGCAAGCCAAGCACGCCAATGCCCGCAATCGTACAAAGAGGGGTGGAGAGGGGGAGGTGACGGGGATGAACTTTATATGCTCAGCCGAACCGCACCGTCTTTCGAAGGTGCAGCACGCAGTGGGGCACACACAGCTCTAGTGCATGATGCAGACGCAAAAAATAGAAATTATAAGGTTAATACAGGCGTCTTGGACAGAACAGACGGGGAATCTTAATTCAACGCTACTTAACGCTATGCAACTAAATATGATTGGGTTGGTTTCTAGACGCTAGTGTTGGGGAGCCAAGGCCATTCTACATTGTTGATTCTCGACATAGTAATTTACATATGTTTGTTAAAGATGATACGGTTTCGTACCAGCTCTGTAATGCCTTCCTTATAGGATTTCAGTCAACTGCGCACCAGTTGCTACAACACGACGGAGTCGCAAGAACAGAGTCGCAGATCACATTTCCCACTCAACTTAGAGGGGCTTCTACTGACATACTGTTAGAATATATTTCAACATAGTTGCTCGACGATACTGTGATATATCGCGTCTCAGAACACACTTATTTAACATGAATAGCTGTAGCAATACTCTATAGAACATGACAATGCAAGTCAGATATGACAGTGCAAAATCAAAAAAAAAATAATAGTACGAATATGGGAATGCACGCCAAATAAATATAAGTGCTAGTCAAATATGATGGTCTAAAATCAGATATGAATATGACAATGATGCTAATAATCAAACACAACAATGCTACGCCAGCGATGCACAGTTAATGGCAACTACAGATAGAGCTTTGGACTCCGAGTCCGCTGTGTGTATAATATGATGTATTAAATTCAGTTCAGACCAGAGCGCCTACCGATGCTCAGCCCAGTCATTCTCGCGGCGGATCTGGGCCTCCTCCTCGGGTGTGAAGTCATTGGGGATATTGAAGGTTCGTCGGATATCCTCGGGCGTTTTGCCACGGATCATGTTAGCCACCGTCTTACATCCCACGTCGAGAAGAGGCTTGATGTCAAGATAATTGGCAGTCTGTGAGTCAGCAACGCTATGGTACATCTCAACCTACAAGAATGATCTCAAACAGCATCTCCTGGTCTACCTGGAGGAATTTCGCGTCCCAGTCGGAAATGTCGATGCTCTTCTTGTTGCGGTCGGCTTCCTCAGCTACGTCGAAGCTGTCGTTCTCGTGATGCTGGCAGTACTCGAGCACCTTCTTCAGCACGTTCGACGACACCTATAGTTAGAGAACCGCGCGACCTAAAGCAGGCATAAATAATGCTTTGGTTTGCCAACTGCTACCACTTACATTCGGCACAGGCACTTCGTCGGCCTCATCTCCCAGATCTTCCGTCAGCTACTATCTACACGGTTTCCAGTGCATACCTTCCAGCATGTGTTTTATCAGCATGCTTCTCGACGCCACTTTGGCGGCTGTTGTCAGACTCCCGCTTCCAGCAAGGTGGCTTACTTACAGACTTCGAACTTGACACCATCAGCCGACACCAACGCGATGTTCTTGTCCATGATGTTGTGATAGCTAAAACTGCGAGCCTCATCAGCAGTCTACAAGCACTACATAACTAACTACCCATTACGTTTCTGCCAGTGCCTGATTGAATTGACCGTACCCCATATGCGTAAACCACACATACCCCATATTTCTGACAGATGCCCATAATGGCGGTGGTCACATAGTGTGGCAGACACCATATTCGCACTGTATTACTCCGACTGTGTAACTGCCCATAATTAATATAGCCGTGGCTAGAAACATGACCTCACAAGAAGCCTCATAGTACCCGCGCAATGCCCCATAACGCTCCCATAACGCTCCCATAACGCTCCCATAACGCTCCCATAACACTCCCATAACACTCCCATAACACTCCCATAACACTCCCAGAAGGTCCCTACAACTCTGCACAAAAGAAATATATTTATTCTCAAAACACCGACTGTTACATTACACTATCCAATGGCTTCCCCAGCTGCGTACAATCGGGTAAGATACACACCAGCTATCCAGCACTAACAGAAGCTCACCAAGGAATACAAAATGATTGTGGAGAATCCGACTCCATACATCGAGACGGTGCCTTCAGAGAGCAATATTCTCGAGTAAGTGATCCACCAACATCTGGCAGCATATCTAACTGAAAGATGGCATTACGTTATTACGGGTCCTCCAGACACTCCGTACAGTGGTGGAATCTACCATGGAACTCTGGTTTTACCGCGAGACTATCCCTGGAAACCGCCCGCAATTCGCATGATAACTCCTAACGGGCGATTCAAAACAGACTACCGCCTGTGCCTGTCAATGTCGGACCACCACCCCGAGTTATGGAACCCAGTGTGGAACGTTATATCCATCTTGACAGGACTTCTGAGCTTCATGTGCTCTAGCGAGGGCGCTGATGGTACTCTGCCATCATCAGAGTCCTCCAAAAAACAATATGCTTCGCAGTCTATATACTGGAACCTGACTAGAAATAAGATATTCCGCAAGCATTTCAGCGCACTGGCTGACAAGCTATCTGAGAATTCGGGTGCTCCATTCACCAAGGGTTCCAATGCTGCCGATGTTGGCGAGCAGTCCGGCGCGACATTCACTCAGACAGCTAAGGTGTTCGGTCAGTCTGTTAGCCGACAAAGCAGGAGATTTGTATGGTCTAAGACCTCGGAAATCTTTGAAACGGACACTGCATGACAAGGTCCATCTGCGACGATAGACAAAAAGCGTAATTATTAAATACATTAATGGATACTGTCATACGCTTGTTGAACCAAACTAGTATCTCATGTAACATTTGCAGAACACAAACTTCAGATGAACCCCAGATGAGCATAAAACACATCTGATGTTGAGTCCATGCTGGGGTTCAGAAAGCTTTTTCCGAGAAACAAGCACGCCTGGAGCATCATGGTGTAACTTGTGTCATTATTGTAACATTCCAGGCCTTGTTCCTTACACTAGTATCATCGCTCAATGTTACACGTCCTACGCAGCGCGCACCAGCGCGGATGACCAGTCAGAAGCAAAGGAGAGGATCACCTCGTCCTGCTACGGCCGAGAGCTCGTGGTGATTTACTGGTTGATACAGAGGTCAATGATGATCGTCTGATGCTTGATATACCCATAGTAATTGTACAGATACCGGCAAGGTATACATCTCACCAGATTTATTGAGGACACGACTGATCCTGCAGCGCCCTCGTCCAACTGGGCAGCAGGTGGCTCAGCGCGACAGAGTCGCAAGATATGCTGCCTACTTTTGCTCTCAAAAAAACTCAGTGCAATATTGCTCAACACCAAGCTCGCACCTCAGATGCACAGTGAGCAACCATGCCTCGATGACGCAGATATGTGTCTGTCAGCGCAACGCTGCTGCTCGCACTCATTTCATGATTGTATCCTCACTCTTGCTCTTCGTCTTGCTCTTGCTCCTGTTCTTGCTCCCGGGCACGCGATAACAGGCCCTCTATATCCCTTTCTACGTCACTGGGGTCACGTATCACTCCCTCGTGCATGTTAGCATCCGTGGCGAGAAGAACGTCACCAAACACCAGATTACTAACTGATATATCTAGGCATATCAGTAACGCGTTGAGTTCTGTAAGCTCGGCAACCTTCCAATAGTACTTGCGAGCTCCTACTTTGGCAATGATGTCCTTATACACCGATATAAGCACATCCATGAGGCCTGTCACACTCTCATATGGATCTGGTGTAGCTGGCATATCATTCTCCGGCGGCACTGGAATATTGCTAGCAAACGTCATCACTGACGGCTCCTTAGCCAAGTGCCGTGGAAGCTTTGTGTTGGCGACAGGTTTCTTTTTAGGGGTACTTTTTGACTTGAGCCCGAACAAAGAAGATTTCGGCCCTGCCGCCTCTGATTGCTCATTATCGTCTTTGACTCTGGAGACCATTGGCTCATATGGAGGAGCGTAGAGCGACGCAACAGACAGCGACAATGTAGGGTCCGAGCTCAAAGCGACATCGACAGCTGGCCTGAGAACTTTCCTGCTGATCGTGTTGGGCATCAAGTTGTCTTCGCTGCTGCTGTCGGGTCTCAGTATCATCAACGGCTCGTTCTTAGCTTCGTCTATATGATCGTAATGCTCGACAACAGCTTGTGCAAACATAACGTACTCTCGTACTGTGGCAGGAGGATTGGTCCTGAGAGCCTTCATTGCGTATGCGATAAGAAAATAGCTGCGATTCCTGCTGTTAGAATGTACTCATCCTCAGTGATCGTAAAATCCACAAACCATCAAACTCACAGTTCTGTCATATAGGCAGCTTTCCACTGTCCTTTGTAAACAAACTCCAAATCCAGCCACTCCTCAGTACCCAGCAGTACAGCTCTGATGTAGCTCAAAATGTCGTAGCGTTTTGCCAGCATGCTATTTATGGATACCTTCAGCTTGTCAACATTGTCGAAATAAGACTCTCTGGCCTGTTTGCCTTCCACATTGGACGGCACCTGTGCTACTTCCTTGGTCAATTCGACACTCATCCGATGCACAGCATCCGACGACAACTGGTTCAGCGACATGGCCCAACCATCCCCAACTGCCTGCAAAGTATGCTAAACAGGCCCTGACTGTCAATATGTACGTCTTGGAACTGTCCTTTTCCAAATTTGCTTTTTAGCCTGCCCGGTCACAATTGATGTCAACCACGATATCAGTGGCACTCCCAGCAGATACTCAGATCTGATTTCGGTAGGACATATGCCGATCTTCATTCTGGTGCATGGTATTTGGAGGTGGGTAATCAAACGCCTGATAAGACCTAGAGTGATCGATTTCTTTTCGCTGCAAAACTTGGCGACCTGAACTGAAGTGCAAATTATTAGTGCTTTAAATTTTTTGGTTTTTTATTGTGTTGTCGTCACTATCGTGCCTCAAGATATTATGACGTGTACATGCTAACAACAGCTATCGGGGTATACAAATTACCAGTATACCTACCAACAGTGAATCGAATGAAACACTGCAACCTTTCAATGGAATGTTGTCAATTGTGATTCTCCGTAGTAAACTGGGCAGATTTAAATATATATATATATAACAAGTGTGTGCCTCAACTTGCACGGGGAGAATGACTATAATAGATTCAGCCACTCGACAAAAATTTATCCAGCGAGCTGCTTGCTTCCCAGTACAATTATCAGACAACAAATAATGAAATGACAATGATGTCGCTGATACTCAATTGTTGATGTTATTATTGCTATTCTTGATGCTGTCGAACAGGCGGAAGACGTCATCTTGAAGGCATCCACCGGAAATATGTAATCAATCCACCATCGAGACTGATAATATAGACTGTATGAAGCACAAGCGTAGCAATGCATACTAGCACCATTGAAGGGTCAGTGGTTCGCGCACACAGCTGGCCTAGAGTGATGCACAACCATATTACACTCGAAATATGTACTATTGAAAACCACACCTCGGCCCTTCTTGCCTGATTTCGCTGCAGAAGCAGTTCGCATTCCACATTTCCATAGTATCTACGAGCCTGCGTCTCATTCCGTACCGTACTTGGGACTCCATTGGAGTACACTTCTCCGCACCGTTGGTAGATGTCAGTGAAGATCTGGCACCTCAGCAAGTTGGACAAGTACGCCAATAACACAAATACTGTCACATAGAAGCCAACCAGCCTGTCTAGCCATATACACAAAGTTGTTCCCACCAATGCAATTGTACTGAATATAAAGAAGTGCACAACCGAAGTCGACACTTGGGCTAGATATTCAGTAGTGAGTCCAACTCCTGTTAGAGCATCCCTCTCTGATGACACAACAGCGCCGTCACCCATCCAAGCAAACCCTTTGAGTAAAATGCACATGGTAGCCAGCTGAAGAACACCAAAAAAATACGAGCTTCTCACGAGCGGCCCCGAATTAATGTCCTCTTCATCGTACATGACAAAGCTGATTATCCGTGATAGCAGAAAGCTCTGGATAGGAAACTCGACACCCACACATACGGAGCATACACCTACAACGAGGAAAACCATCCCTGCAGTAGTCTCACTGCCCGAGATGCGCATTGCAAGTCCATATACTCGCGACAGTCTCCATGGACCTACATATGTAGCCTTTGAACGACTGCTCACGAACCTGGCACGGGACTCCTGATACTCGTCAGCCTCTTCCTGTTGCGCACTGGTCACCCCACCACTTACTAGGCCACGATACACCGGCCTCGTCATCAATGCGGAATGAGTCCCACGGTCAACAATTCGTCCCCTTGATACCACAACAATTTTGTCGGTAGTGCGTAGCAAACGCCTGTCTCGGGTAACTACTATAGCGGTCTTGTTGCGACATAGCTCCAGAATGGTACTCAGCACAAACGGCTCGATGGCTCTATGCAGAAATCCAGACGGTTCGATAACTATTAATACTTTAGGTCGACCCACAATTGCCCGTGCTATGCTGATCTGCTGCCTCTGCGTCAGAGACAGCGTATGGCCACGCTCGCCTATCTTGGTTTGCAGCCCGCTTTTCATACTCTTGATCATTCGCCAGACATTAGCCTTTTTGCACGCCCGAAGAACCAGGCGATGCTGTTCCACCTGGTCTGCGTTTTCGAGTCTCGTTCCCATGAGTCCCTGTACAATATTCTCATATACAGTTCCACTTATGAGTTCTGAGTCCTGTGATATAATGGAAATGTCTCCACCAATGGATTTGCCGGTTATATCTGTATTGTTGACCCATATCTTTCCTTCAGCAGGCGCTAGCCGACCGGTCAGAATCTCCCACAAGCAGCGACCGACATTCATACCGTCCTCATCGACAATGCCAACTGTTTGCCCTGGTCTTATTGTCAAATCGAACCCCTCTAATGGACGTCCTCGGGAGGAGGGAGGTGCTGTTACAGCCTCAAAGACGATTTTAGCATCGCCAATATCTTCGATACCACTGGCTTGCATAATTGGTCCATATCCACGATGATCTGAACTAAATACGTCAGTCAACAGTCCAGGAATGTTGTCAAGCTTTATAATGGATGTGACAAAAACTGGTATTTGCACCACCAAGCACAGCACTGAGAGTGTCAACACCAGGCCAATAACGAGACAGACGACTGAACTGACGGCGTCCGTTTCCCCCCACGGAATATCCCAAAGAAGTGCTGTTTCAAACACCTCGATTCCGCACCATACAAGTGCCAATGCAACCACCGTGTCGTTCAATCTTCGGTCTGCTTCGGTGTTCACAGGTCGCCTGACGGCGTAGTATGCAAAGGCTCCCACAATAAAAACTAGGCCTCCGATTCCAATCAACAACATTGGCAGAGTGTAGATGGCGAATATAACGAAACAAGTCATTGCACAGAAGAAATGTCGGATTAGCGGGCCCATCTTTGCCGAGATCATTTCCTGGATCACGAGTGAGTTCTCCACGACTTCTCGAATAGTGTCGTGAACCATATCTCGATGTAACGGATGATGGTGTACGTATAGAAGACGCTGCCTTACTCGAGACGCTACCAAACTGCCAGTCCGAAGCTGTGTCAAGCTCGCAGCTAATGATAGGCAGCCCGCGAAGATGGCAAGTGCGCAGTACGCACTCCAATGGCCTGATGCCCTCTCTCCTAATATGAAGTTCTTTTGCAATAGCTGGAGAGCAACTACCACTAGGATTGGAATCAGGATGCCGATCAGTCCAGATAATGCATAAGACAGAACGACACCCATTGGATCATCCGTGAGATGAAGAATAATCCGACACAGCTGTCCACATCTGTGCCACATACTGTGGTGACGGTCAGTAACCGGCTCGGCCGTAGAGGCCCACAAACCAGACGATTGACCAGCAGCACTCATCTTTTCAGCATATCAGTAACGATCCGTTGCAATCCCTGCGCAGCAACTTCAATGCACTGGCAGAATGCCTACATTTATAGCTGACTCGCAATCTTCCTTTTGTGTCTTGTCAAAAGTCTGTCGATATCAGGATTTCTTGTCAGTCCACTCTCAGCCTTCGGGGGTAGGGTTCGTATCTGCGGTTTAGGTCGACATGCTGATTAAAAAGGACGTCAACTATTTCAAATCCTGTGATTTTGACTGCTAGAAGGTGGCCGTATCTCGAGAATATGTCTTGTTTGTATGCTTCGTCTTGGTAGCGACCTGCTTTAAGTTGAATTAATTTCTGCATGCTTGATTGGATGCTGAGTTGAGGTGGTTTTGATTCTGTTTTACTGGTCGGTGGTAACTAATGGCTGACGGGACTGATTCTGAAAGCATAAGGTTTTTCAACTACCACGAATACGTTTCGCGGTCGCCAAATGGGAAGAGCCAGTTACTCACTCATTTTCCAAATCCTTATGTACCAGAATCGTCGATATTGTATAAGTCAACTCGTGTAGTTCGAGTTCCACGTATCTATAATTCGGATGGACCGCCTAGCGACTATCAAAATACTATTCCCCAGTTCTCAGAGTTTTATCCTGGCAAGGAGCCTGGAGCTTTGGTTGTTGGTACCTCGAGCAATGGTGCAGGCTATTCTTCTCAATCGCCATTGGAATTGTACCTGGAAGAAGCATTATACAAGGAGATTGTTGCCGAGATCAATCGAAGGATGCGAATGATCTTTAGTCCGCGGAATTGGAAGATGCAGTTGCACAACTTTGTCGGTCTTTTAACGTTCTGGATTTCGGACTTGCTGCTACCAAATTACCTCGACTCTGCCCTGATGGAACTTGACGCTTTTGTGGACAACGTGAATGCTACAAAGCTGAAGAACATTGAACTAATTTCACCTCAGAGATCTGCGTTTCTTTCAGTAAGCACACAAATCTCAAGGCTAATTTTATCTAACATAGCTCGACTTCCAGATTCCAGCTGATGGTCTTCTATGATACAACTAGACCATTCTTCTTAGTAGCAGGAACAGTAGTAAAACGGTGACCAGTACCATCAACTGTCTGCCTCTCGACAGCACTTTATAAGCGAGCTTTCCTATTATTT